>BGPR01022036.1:15003-25809 GCA_013235015.1 Araneus ventricosus | reverse complement strand
ACAGAAAAGCATTTATTGTTTAATCTTGTCCTTTAATATTTATATACGAGAAATACCTTACTTTGCTACTATGATTATGAATTCTATATCTAAGCTTTAACTTTGTTTCGAGCTCTCTATCACTGTTTTCTCGTTTCATAAGAACAGAAAAGCATTTATTGTTTAATCTTGTCCTTTAATATTAATATATAAGAAATATTTTACTTTGCTACTATGATTATGAATTCTATATCTAACATTTAACTTTGTTTCGAGCTCTCTATCACTGTTCTCTCGATTTATAAGAACATAAAACCATTTATTGTTTTGTCCTTTAATATTTATATATAAGAAATATTTTACTTTGCTACTATGATTATGAATTCTACATCTAAGCTTTAACTTTGTTTCGAGCTCTCTATCACTGTTTTCTCGTTTCATAAGAACAGAAAAGCATTTATTGTTTAATCTTGTCCCTTAATATTTATATACAAGAAATATTTTACTTTGCTACTATGATTATGAATTCTACATCTAAGCTTTAACTTTGTTTCGAGCTCTCTATCACTGTTTTCTCGTTTTATAAGAACAGAAAAGCATTTATTGTTTAATCTTGTCCTTTAATATTTATCTATAAGAAATATTTTACTTTGCTACTATGATTATGAATTCTACATTTAAGCTTTAAATCTTTTAAACTTTTATTTCTAAGCAAATCTGGAAAAGGAATTTCATATTCACACGACAGTTTACTCCAGATTTTTATTTAGTAGTTCAATACATTGTTCCATGGATGGTACTTTTTGAAATAACCAATAAAATGACGTAAATGAAATTCTTTACATAGTTGTGTTTAATATAAGCAGTGCATTTTGAATGCTAATCCAGAACTGAACAGTTCTATAAGTTTGTTTTGCTGTAAATTTCATAACTCTTGGGAACTGAAATCCATTTTAAGACAGTCAAAATAAACAAACGAATACTATGAAATTTCAGCGGATGCAACTGAATTTCTTTCCCTTTAAATATGCAAGTTCGAAGTCACTGATATTTTTAGTTTTCGGGGCTATTATTTTCATCTGGCTAGAAAACAAAACTAGTCCACAGTGTGATGTCTTGAAGTCACCTAAAATACTAGCTTAAACCTGAAGTTTGCTATTACTGCAGCAGAAGAAAAAAATAAGGTAATTTTAAATACACTAATGTCGCAAGTCAAATGAAGGAATAAAACTTATTTCTTCAACTCTCAGGACACAAAAAATTCATCTGAAATTCAAATCAGTCAAATCAATCATTCAAATACAGACCCAAAATATGGAGTGAGGAATTATAAATTTTTTTAAAAAATAATTTTTGTCTCACCAGTAAACGAAACTGCAGCACTGTGTACCGCAATAAAGTTATCTAGAACAAGTGCTTAAACCTCAAGTGTAACGTTACTGCTGCAGTAGAAAAAAATAAGGTAATTTTAAGTACATTAATGTCGCAAGTCAAGTGAAGGAAAAAAAACTTATTTTATTTCTTAAACTCCCCGACACAAAACATTCATCCGAAATTCAGATCAGCCAATTCAATCATTCAAACACCGAGTCAAAATATGGAGTGAGGAATTGTAATTTTTTTTAAATGATTTTTGTCTCTCCAGTAAACGAAACTGCAGCACTGTGTGCCGGAATAAAGCTATCTAAAACACGTGCTTAAACCTCAAACGTGACATTACTGCAGCCGATGAGAAAAGTATTTTTAAGTATGTTAATGTCATAAGTCAAATAAAAAAAATACCTCCGATTCCTTAGTCATGACACAAAATATTTACCAGAAATTCAAATCAGGGAACACCGAGTCAAATATGGGCTGAGGAACTGTAAATGTTTTTAAAAAATGATTTTTGTCTCACCAGTAAACGAAACTGTAGCACTGTGTGCCGGAATAAAGTTATCTAGAACATGTGCTTAAACCTTAAGCGTGACGTTACTGCAGCCGATGAAAAAAAAAGTAATTTTAAGTATATTAATGTCATAAGTCAAATAAAAAAATACCTCCGATTCCTTAGTCATGACACAAAATATTTACCAGAAATTCAAATCAGGGAACACCGAGTCAAAATATGCACTGAGGAATTGCAAATTATTTCTTCACCGTATCTCTCGTTTCTTTCTTTCTCAAGAATATCTTATTCCATTCCCGTTTCCCTCTAATTTGTTTACATCGGGTCCTATTCAGTGCCAAAAAGTCAATCTCAACTAAATTTTAAACAACAAAACTGCTATCAACAAAGTCGACTCGAAGCGGTGCCTAATCCACGTGTTTTTCGTTCGACGCCTGAAGAAAAATGCATCGCTATTCCTGCTGCCGATACCACGGAAACAAAGTAGGAAAAGAAAAGCCAGAGCGATAAAAAAAGAAAAAGAAATGCAAATAAAGTAAACTAAGCGCAACGTCGCCGAATTCTTAAATAGCTCCAGACTAAAATAAGCTTCGATTTCTGCGTTTTTTGCTGCCGCTTTGTTTGTTTTAAGGAAGTGTTTCATTGCACTGAAATGACCTTCACGTAATTTCGCGCTAAATTGAATTATGCAGGAGTGATCCGATTTATCCTATGAATACTGATTTGTTCCTAAATGCCATTAAAACAATTATGAGACTTAAATTTAAATGTTTTTCTTTATCATTATTTAAGGTAAACAGCATGGAATTTTACGGTGAACAGAAGTATAATTTCAGCGGGAAAAAAACGTTAAAAAAATATAAAGATTTGTAAGGGTGGAAATTCGCAACCACCTCACATCATGCAAATGCGACCGCTTCAGGCCAAAACCGAACCTCAATGCAAGAAACCGGCCAGAATTACAGCAGTGTGAGCTGATTGTTAAACCGGCCATTCACTTCACAGATAAACTGGATATTTTGGAACGCGAGAAGGAAAAAACCATAAAAATCTATGGAAATCAGCCAAATGGCTTGCGGTTGTTGGAATTCCGTCTGGACTGAAATCGGAACGAAAAATCAGAGGACCCTGAAAGAGGCTAGCGAAAAGAACAATATATTGCGTAGATTAAAGCCTCGCTTCGAGGGTAGCATAAATTAAAATCTGCTGACTGGGGGAAATCGAAGAGCGATTGACAATCAGCTGTAGGAAGGGAAAGAAGATCGCTTCCTCTACCTTCGTTCAGATTTAGCGTGCTTGTGATTGACGTGCCTGTATTTTTCGATTAAAATGGGTGGAAAAAACTCAGGCTCAGGACTGTGCTTCAAGTGAATGGCCGGCTTGAGACATCCAAACAGTTCCGACATCCATCACTCCATTTGAATAGATGGGCCATGTAAGACTTGAGATAGGAACTTGTGTGTGGTACGACTTAGGGTACATGGTTCAGCGAGGAAATCGAAGAAGGTAGCGGTAGGGGATCAGAATGATTGGTAGTGGGTGAATTTGCGTCGTGTAGAGCGATCGATAATGATCTGCCTGAACGTATTGCATGGAGTGCCTCCATGCCATTTGCTTGGAGTTAAGCGATCGTGAATGAGCAGGTTAAAATAACAGAACTGATGTACACCAGATCCACAAAGAAAATAAAACAGAATCGATTGTGATCACGCAGACTAACAGGCATCGAAATCGATGCGTGTGTTATTGCTGAAACCAAGAAAAATAATTTTAAAAAATACAACTTACCCAAATTGTGCAAAGACTTTAAGTAAAGGAATCAGCTTGCATGCAACGCAGCCAGCTAGGATACAAATGAAAGACCTGCAATCAAAAGAATTTATGTAATCAACGAATAGTGAAGAATTACAGTAAGTGAAAAAGCTAAAAAATTGGGAAAAAGTTCGTTATAATAATTCCTAAAATAAAACATTTACACATAATTAATGAAGATTTATTCACTGATTTTTAATCGAAGAAGTTTGTTTTAAAATTTTAATAACAATCTGTTCAAAATGCAATTCTAGACCATAAATTTATCTTAACATATATTTTGTTGAATAATCATAAAAAATTCTGTATGAAGTAACATCAAAAACTTCACAAAATACTCGATAATTTACTTTTAGATTAATCTGAGTTTATTAGACGACGATGTGCGATGATCACCTGACACATACCGCCCTGTACAATTCTGTATGAAGTAACACCAAGAACGTCACAAAATACTAGATACTTTATTTTTAGCTTAATCTGAGCTTATTAGACGACGAAGTGAAAATGATGGCCTTACACCCTGTACAATGACGAAAAAGAATCACTGGAGCCTCAGAAGTGTAAGAATGAGATCCTCAATTATTCCGTGGTCCTTGGCTTTGAATCGATCGGAAATGGTTTCATTCTCATCAGAAATCATTGGCGTAGCAAGGATAAGAGATATCCGGAGCATAATCCTTTTTTTCTCCCACAGCCGTCATCGGTGTCGTAGTAAAGGTAAAGGTAAATGTAATATTTGTTCGCCCCTTATCATATTTCATGTGAAAAAGTGATAAACACACCAATACCTTGTTTTCAGGGCACCCCTTGAAACTAGTGCCCGGGACATTTATACAGTAGACTCCCTCTTAACCGGATCTCCGCTTTAACCGGCCGAATTTCTTTTATCTTTAAAATGTAAAAAAAGCTAGAAGGAAATAAGCAAGTGTTTCGTTATTTAGTATCGGTATCGCACGTATTTCAGACAAGGGTGGTCCCGGAATGTGATTATGACAGTTGGGAGGAGAGTGAAATGGGGCTCAGTAACCCGATAGGGACTTTTTGACCTTGACAATACCCAGATAGCACGTAAGTTTGCAGCAAGTTTGATTTTGACTTGTCATGGCAAAATTTGACGCGTCAAACTTGAATCGAACTTGTAGCAAGTTCGATGTGACAAATAGCGCCACCTCCTTTGCAAATCAAACTTGCTGCAATTTTGCAAAACAAGCTTCCTGCAAAGATAGCACAATAAAGAGATAATTATCTTTGTCTCTGTTTTAAAAAACATCCGATTTTTAATAGCATCTCCTAGACCGTAATTCTTTTTTATTAATTCAATAAATCAATGATAATTTGTGAAAAAAATAACTTTTTTATGAAAAAATTTTTTGAAACATTTTCCATCTTTTTACTAAACATATCACTCTCACTTTAAAGAAAACTATATCGCCTTCTTCTTAATGTTGAAATTTTAACGTTTATAAACAAAATTAAATCTAAAAAACAGTCAGTGTTTGTTGAAAAATAATAACTAGACATTTTGTCCCATTTTAAAGTAATTACTTTTGAACTCTAATTTCATAATTTATTCTACTAGCAAAACGTAGTTATTAGCGAAAATCGCTCCCTCTTTGACTTCAAATCATATTCTCAACTCAAAAAATTAATGAAATCCAGAAAATAGTTAAAAATAAATAGTATACGAATCGAATCGAACGATGTATTAGCGAAATCTATTTTCGCCTCTCAGAGTTCAACTGGCTCATTGGTTAGCGTCTCCGCTTCGGAACCGGGAGTTCGTGAGTTCTATCCCGGGTTGTGTTTCGTACTCTGTTTTTGCTATAATTTGCAATAAGTTTGCACGGCAAGCTTGCTGCAAGTTCGTTTCATGGTGACTTCGAAGCTTTCGTTAACTTGCTGCAAGCTTGCACTCTTGTCATGACAAATTTGTGGCAAACTTGCACTCTTGTCATGACAAATTTGTGGCAGGCTTGCTGCAAACTAAAATTGCTATCTGGGTAGGAGTATTTCCTACCAAACGATTGTGGTGATTGGTCAGACGGTCCCAATACAGTTGCAAGGGGTGGAAAGAAAGGTGATTTTGGATGAACGACGAAATCTTTTAAATCATTGTTTGTTCTCGGTTGTATCCAGACGTCTTAAGGGTTGCAAATTTGTTCAACATGGCGACTCGTGGGAAAAGAAAGCGTGTAGTTGTGTCTATGAAGTTGCGATTAGATGCTGATGATGATGGCGACGACATCTTTGAAAATACTACATCTCTCATATCTGATACGGATGGAATGAAAGCTTTGGAAGCGGCATCATGCTACGCTGAGCAGCAGTCATCAGCTTCCGCCATTGATGTAATGTTGATAAAAAAAACGGGGAACTATACGACAAGTTGCCGAATTTCTAGGCTTCTACAAAAAAAGTTGACTCATTTTTTTAATGGTATGTAACTGATAATACTTTAATACATTGAATAAAATGACGCAATATTTTAATTATGTATTTATTTATAAGACAAATGCATCCGAACTTTAATTTATTTCACTTCTCCGGTTTAACCGAATTTTCGATAACCGACTTACCCTCGGTCCCATTTAAAAGCCTTTCCGGCGCAGTGGTTGCAAAAGAGGACACCAACTTTAAAATTTTCTAAAAAAAATCCATTTCCACTTTGAAACCCGGAAAATTGCAGCAAACGGCAGCCGATAGTTCTCCTTTTAGAATGTAGATGGCAGCACAGTGAAATTTCGCTTTCATTTACGAAAAAATAAAGATTTAAAATGCCCAAATGTCTTGACTCAGAGATAGGAATGTTTTTGAGTTCTTTACCTTTACAATTTTAGCAAATTTACTCGGCAATTTTCCTCCAATATTTCAGAAGTTTCATGATTTTGTGTAAAATTTAACATTATTTTTTCAGCGTATCAAGATGGCTGTGTCCAAAGGGGTCCTCATATGAGGGGGTGTCCCAAAAGAGGGACAACTAAACGACCCCTCCACAGGAATAGGTGTTCTTTTTTTGCAAATTCTATGTCTAAACAATAAATTAAGACCATTCATGATGTTTTTCATCGTACTTAAAAAAATTAATGCCTTGCGCCGGAAAGGATTAAGAGGAAGTCTACCCTTGCCCTATCATCATCACGCCAATGTTAAGGATGGACGATTTTCGACAGAATAAATGACAATGCTCCACTTTAGGTACCTGCCCCGCAGGTAATAGTTATGGCAACATAATTTAAATAATCGTTTATTTTTGGTACCGCCTTCCAGAGTACGGTAATATAAGCGTTACAAGAGAAAGCGATCACACACAAATCAATTACATCAAGAAATTCATGATGATCTTTATGAATAACACCTTCACTTGTGTGAGTTTTTTGGAGCAAAATCCAAATATTAGATTCACATGAGTTGCGACTGTAGAAAAGGAATTTTCTTTTCAATAAATGGCTTGCGAATTAATAGAATCCTAGAATAAAACTACTATTATATACGACTATAAAATACCCAACATTTTACTTATAAAACTGTGTAAAAATTAGGTACAAACGTGGGTATCGATTTTACGACATTTGTTATCCTTTTATCGTAGAATATTAGAAAAAAGCGTTATTTATATCGGTTCTTTCATTCATTTATTATTGTTATTAATTTTTCGGAATATAATAGGAAGTTAAAATTCTAAAATATTGCACGCTTTGGATTTAAAACTTAGTAGAACAAGAAGAATAAATGTAAATTGAGGTGTAGTGACACGTTCCCCCACCTCCCCATTTCCAAAATCTCGTTATATATTTCTGCTCAAGGCAGTTTTAACAACAAGCAATCAAGAAAGTTCAAGAAATATTGTGAGACGGCTGTTACATAGAAAATTTCAATCACAAGTACTGCACTTTATCACTTCACCCTCTCAAAGCCAGCGAGCCGGTCCCGGGCGGTCTAAAACTCCCCTTTAACAGCGGCGAAGACCGATCTGAGGCAGTCCCGGGCGGTCTAAAACTCTCCCTTAACAGCGACGAAGACCGGTCTGAGACGGTCCCGGGCGCATATAGGCATTCTGTACTCGAGCAGAGCACCATTGTAACTTTGGAGGGCTCTGATTGGACAAGCGAATCTGACTTTGCTTGCTTGTTTACCTCTGACCACGCCCTGACTGAATCGTTCAACTAGCGATAGTGAAATGTTCTTTGTGTAATACGCTATGGCTATTCAGAATTCTAATCTTCCCCCTTCTTTTGTAAACGAAGTTGTTAAAATCGTTGAAGATGAAACCATCGTTCGAAGCAACCTTAAATGTGTTTCCGATGTGTATTCATGGATAGAAAAATATGGAAGAACATCGGACACGAAATGGGATCTTCGATCTTCTAGACCATCTGGAACAAGGCTTGTGTGTTGGGAAGTAGCAATAATTATTTCAAATCATTATCTTTTACAGGATGTATGTTGTAATTTGTAATCGCATATCATGGATTATTTCAATACTTATATTTATCATGGTTTAATTATTAAAATATGATTTTTAATGTTTCAGATCTGAATGAAGCAATAATGAAGAAAATCTAACGAGTCATTAAATCAAGAAGAAGAAAGATTCCCCTTTTGAAAACAAATTGAGGCAATATCTAGTAGAAAAAATTAGAATTTAGAGTTTTAAGAACTATGAACAAGATACGCGCGTCTCACTGTTCATGCGATGTGCAGAAGAGTGACGTCAGATTCGTTTGTCCAATCAGAGCCCTCCAAAGTTACAATGGAGCTCTACTCGAGTACAGAATGCCTATATGCGTCCCGGGCGGTCTAAAACTCCCCTTTAACAGCGACGAAGACCGATCTGAGGCGGCTTCCGGCGGTCTAAAACTCCCCCTTAACAGCGACGAAGACCGGTCTGAGGCGGTCCCGGGCGGTCTAAAACTCCACCTTAACAGCGACGAAGACCGGTCTGAGGCGGTCTAAAAATCATCCTTAACAGCGACGAGATAGCCGGTCAGGCGTTAAATCATCATAACAGCGACGAAGACCGGTCCCGGGCGGTCTAAAATCACCCCTTACAGCGACGAAGACCGGTCTAGAGGCCCGGGCGGTCTAACTCCACCTTAACGGCGAAGAAGACCGGTCTGAGGCGGTCTAAAATATCTGCTAAGCAGCGAGAAGCCGGTCCGCGGCGTCACAAAATCTCCTTAACAGCGACGAAGACCGGTCCCGGGTGGTCTAAAATCCCCCCCTTAACGAGCGCGAAGACCGTGAGGCGGTCCCGACAGTCTAAACTCCACCTTAACGAGAAAGAGCCTGGTCTGAGGCGGTCTAAATCATCCTTAACAGCGGGACCGGTCCCGGGCGGTCTAAAAATCATCGCTAACAGCGAACCGGTCCTGGGCGTCAAAATCCCTTAACAGCGGCAAAGACCGGTCTGAGGCGGTCCCGGGCGTCTAAAACTCCACCTTAACGGCGAAGAACCGGTCTGAGGCGTCTAAAATCATCCTAACAGCGACGAAGACGGTCCTGGGTGTTAAAATCCCCTTAACAGCGACGAAGACCGGTCTGAGGGGTCCCGGGCGGTCTAAAACTCCACCTTAACAGCGACGAAGACCGGTCTGGGGCGGTCTAAAAATCATCCTTAACAGCGACGAAGACCGGTCCCGAGCGGTCTAAAAATCCCCTTTAACAGCGACGAAGACCGGTCTGAGGCGGTTGGCTTCTTTTGAGGGGAGGGGAGGTTCTGAGATTGGTTAGGAGATAAGCGCATTATGGGGAGGGTGCAATTATCCTTGCCAACCACAGCCCAATTCTGGTGTGGGGTGGTGGAGTGAATGACCACCCAGGTTGGGAGAGTCCAATTTATTTCGCTTCCTCCCAAAAATCCCGATTTTAAAGGGGCCAGAAGAAATAAGTGGCCTCGGGATTAAAGAGTTAATGATAAGAAAATATCCTTGTCACACTAAAGGTTTCTGTAGCAAATCCTGCTAATCCGAATGTTAGCATCAGAGAAGTCGTTTTAATTCTAAAAAATGTTTTCTTTTTTATTTTTGGGAAGAAAGATATGCTCCGCACTATGCATATTGTCGCAACAAATGATGATAATGATTATGATGAATTGAATTTTGCTTATCATGATGCAAAATTAATGATGATGATTAAAGAAATATTCATCTTTTAAATTTAGAAAACTAAGTACTTTAAATAAGCGCTGATAAAAATTCAAATCACATTATGCCATATAGAGTAGCAAAATTTTAAAAAAGAAAAATATCCGCAAGTTTAACATAGTACTTCAAAGTTCTCAAATAAAAAAAAATATTCTAACAGTCATCTAAAAATTATTTTTAGAAAGCACAAGTAAATACTGGCAAAGCAAGAAGAACATAAACTATTTATATGGATAACCAGGGTAATAGCATTTGTATGAAAGAAATATACTGATTTTAAAAAGAAACTAAAGAGTTATGGATAACACGCATAATATTATCGTTTTGGATGTATTGAAGGTCTCTATATAAATGATCACAGCCTTTTTTTCAAGTACACTGATAGAAAAAATTCATTTTTAGCATCAAATACATTATTTTTTCCTAAATAAAGGATTAGTGTACGCAAAATGAAAACTTCATTATTTTAAACTAAATTTCTTTTCGTGCTTCTACACCGCCTACTTTTGCAGCTTTATAAATTGTAGGGAATAATGCTAATAATCTCATTTATCTTTCTTAACTTAATTTATAAATCAAAACTTAGGTATAAAATATTATCGTAGAAGAAATGCAACAAATGAGGGTAACAAATTTTATCTCGTGTAAGTTAGAATTCTCATTATATTAAACATTTCATTCTAAATAGATAATTAATTTTGAAAAATGAAATTCCTTGCTTTTTTTCCCTCCATATTTTTTGTCTCCTAAATTGGAACAAATGAGATTTCCCCTGTGATGCTTCTTTTTACATGGCCAAAAAGAAACGATTTCTAAGACCAAAAGTGATATTAATTACAAGTTCTTAATATCTTTTATTTTCAATACTGACAAAGGAAAATTTGTGCCAGCATTAAAATTTCTCTGTGAGTTTTAAAACCTCTTATATCAAAATTATACATATACACAAATATATATATATACATATACACAAATATATAT
>BGPR01022036.1:0-12500 GCA_013235015.1 Araneus ventricosus | reverse complement strand
AATATTGTTACGAACATGGAAAATCTCTTCCCAGAAATGTTAGACTTATGGTTGGGAAAAGAGTTTTACAAGGTTAAGTATGAAGTGACGGGCAGCGGCTCTTCCGGGATCCCTGACCTTAGCGACTACTTTGGCGGCCATTTTGACGACAAATTTGGTGACCTTGGCGACAAATAGATGATTCCAGAAAACGCAACCCTTTTCTCGATATCTCTATTAGGAAAGGGAATACGCTGGAATATACGAGAAAACTCCATGTGACGTCACGGCCTGTCGGAGAGAGTATATAAGGACCGCTTTTGGATCAGAGTGTGGAGTGTTGATCCACAGGAACGACTTTAGAGTTTCGTCTGCAGTGCGAGCTAGGAAGCCGGTGAGCTGAGCATTATTGAAAGTGCTGTTATTGTCGTTATTGGTGATTTGCCGACTGTTTGTGTTGCTAAATCTCAAAGTGCTGAACTTTTATTACCTGTGAATTGTTGTCTGTTTAAGTTGCTAATCTGTGCAAGATCTATTGTTTCCTGTACCTGTGCTATGTGTTTTCCTGCATATTTGTGAATAAACCTTCATTCTCCATTATCCTGCGTGTTGGACTGTTTGCACCATACACCTATAGAAAGACTTTTGTAACAATATATATATTAACTTTGTTTTTCTTGTTCTTGCAAAAAATAATTCATTTCCATCTTTTAAGCTTCTAAGTGTCCTATTATTGTTGTTCTATGACTTTTATCACTTAAAATTTGATTTTTAAAGAATATGAATAAAAATTAATAATAAATAAATATGTAAACATAGCAAAAAGCATTCAAACGAATAATAATAATAAGTAACAAACGAAAATTGCCAGTTCGGATGCCTGAACAGTTAAAAAACTGAACCAGTTACAGAACAGTTAAAGCCATTTAGAACAATCTTTCTTGCAATATATGTACCACAACCAGAGTAAAAGGCAAAACTCCTCAAAAATATTGAAATAATATCTATTAAATGTATATTTCTTTTATGGGAATAATTTTTATCATCAATTTTTTGCATTCACATAACATACATATTCCTGCCATATCACAGCAGGGTAATGAGTTCAAATGGTATGATAATGAAATTCGCAGGCTATTTCTAAACATCTATGAATATATAAGGCAGAGTTTCCCCATAGTGCATCACTTCGAGCATTTGTAAACGTAATTATATCCATTTTCTTTTCTAATAGACAATAATAAGGCAAAGCATAATTTACCGAATCCACATCTTGTGAACTAACGCAAAAATTTATCATTGTTACATGAGTGTAGTTCAACAAGTAACAATTTAACATTGTACGTGAGTGTAGTTCAACAAGTAACAATTTAACATTCTACGTGAGTGCAGTTCAACAAGCAATAATTTATCATTGTACTTGAGTGTAGTTCTACAAGCAACAATACGCGAGTGTAGTTCAACAAGCAACAATACGTGAGTGTAGTTCAACAAGCAACAATACCTGAGTGTAGTTCAACAAGCAACAATACGTGAGTGTAGTTCAACAAGCAACAATACGTGAGTGTAGTTCAACAAGCAACAATAGGTGAGTGTAGTTCAACAAGCAACAATACGCGAGTATAGTTCAACAAGCAACAATGCGTGAGTTTAGTTCAACAAGCAGGATAGTAAAAAATAGCTCTTTATTACACGAATTTGCAGAAAAACACGTAGGACAGATAACAAAACTAAATGGCACTTGTATAAATTAACAACACAAGCAGTTCACTTATAAAAATCAGTCACAGTACTTCCGAAAGCGTTCAGCGTATATCAGCTCATCAGCTTGAACTGCGGACCAAACTCCAAATGATTGACTCATTCGCTAAGCTGCCGGTATTTATACTTTTTTCGACAGGCTGTGACGTCACATAGACTTCTCTAGAATGTTCTCGATAGGTCCGTTCCTAGAAGAGAAAGGACCATAATTCTGGCGTTTCCTAGAAGCTTTGCTTTGTCGCCAAATGTATTTCCATGTCGCCAAAATGGTCACCATGGTAGAGGTTCAATGGCTTGGCTTTTAATAAAACCTCTGTAAAGCTATCTTTCTTGCTTTAAGAATAGCATGTGAGTGAAACGACTTTACAGCTTCATGGCATATTAACTGATTCCATTTCTAGATGCAATTTAGAACTCCTGGAATGAATGTTGGCAGCTGGTAACGCACGTTGATCTTGATTTTCTCAAAAGTGCACATCGATTGAGTTAGCGGAATTATAGAAGAATCGATAAAATGCATCGATTTCTTATTGCTTCAGTAAACTTTCGCTTCAATTACTCTTAACGCAATGGAAAAATCCATAAATTTGGTAAATGCACACAATATCGGAGACTGTCCCTATAATCTGAAAAGTAGCTAAGTGAAAGAAGAAAGAAATAAGAAGAATAAGAAGAAATAAGAAGCAGGTCATAAGAAATGTGAATTTTCCATTAAATTTCAAATCAATCATGGAGCACTGGAAAGTCCAAAGATGCATGAAAATAAAAAAAAACTTTTAAGCGTTTGCATTTGTAAAATGTGTGCACGTAAATTCAAAATATGCATTTTCGGGACTAGAAACACTTTCAACAGTAATTCTTTAACGCAACATTTTATAATGACTGCAAAGTATTTATTTATAAACGGTAAGAACATCAACTGAAAGAAACAATGATTGTTTTATGAGAAATATATTCTTTCATTTCCAAAAGGATGATCAACAGATCTGTATTTTTTTAAACTTGTACAGTATACTCTCTATTATCCGTGCGCGGATTATCCGGTTTATGGATTATCCGTGCTCATTCCGGACACACAAAAAATTTAAAGAGAAGCATTTTCACGCTTATCATGCATGTAAAATCGATGTTGATGTTCGATCGAGCGATTCATTCCGTGAAACTAGTGAGCCGTGACGGCGGAGGCTAAATAATAGATTTTTTATTTCTTCCTCCACGTACAATCTCTACCGGTTCCACCCCTAATTTTCCGAAAAATGAATCATCTAGCTCATTCTCGTACGAACACGCTTCTTCCTGACACACCATTCTTTAACTTCTTCGTCCTCTTTCACTTTCGCACGTGTTCCTTTAGTTTTTGCGCCTTGCTTATCGTCAGATAGTAGCGTGAAATTTTTTTACTGGTAAAAATGAGTGGTGTGAAACGAAAACGAAACGTTTTAAATGTTAAACAGAAATTAGAAATCCTTGAAAAACTTGATAATGGAGAATCAGCTAGTACTGATGCAGAAGATGTACTAAATGAGGAAAATACAATTTCTCATTCTGCTGCTCTACAATCTGTGGAAACTTTGTTAGATTATATGGGACAAAGAGGATTTGATTACGGTGACATTACTGCTGTTCGTCAAATATGTGTCGATATACGACAAGAGATGAACAAACAGCAGAAGCAAAGACGCATTGCAGATTTTTTTAAAGCAGTAAATATTAAAAGGAAAATTCCTAGTTTGATGTTATACGGCATGCAAAGGGTTAACGTGCAAAAGGCCACATACACGGCGGATCTTCAGTGGAATCGGGTTTCGAACCGGGAACCCCCGGCCCCAAAACCGAGGTGTTATCACTAGGCCTCTGCGGCCGTAGGGTTTTAGTTTTGATTCCATACTTTATAAATGAAGAAGCAGAATTCACTACTGAAGTTCCATTCAATGATTTCAGCTTTCATTTAAATTAACATTCCAGCGGGCGCGCTTGCGCAAATTTTACGACAAACTGGATTTTCCATGCCCTCTTCTCACATTCGGAGTCAAAACTATCTGAATGTCGTTCCTTCATGCGACCCTTCTCTTCAGGACTAAATGGGTTTGTCCGAGTTTTAAGGTGATTTCTTACTCTTCTGTCGTAAAAATTACGACGCGCGCCCGCTCGTGTAATTTGAAATTTTTTTTCACGTCTTAACGTTTCAGTTTGATAATTATATATCCAGTGCGCATTACAGCTATTTAATATTTAATTTTACATTGTCAAAGATCTTTAATATGCATTAAGTCTGCCAATAATCCACCAAGCCGAAGAATTTTCTTGAAAAACCTCAGTTTCATGAAAATGCCTCACTACTCGGGCCAAAAAAATATGGTCATCGCCATATAACATTACTATGTCTTTAAATCTAAAATATACATCACAACCTGAAAAAGCAAGAAAACAGCAACCAGCATTGAGAAAAAGAGCTCGTGGTTTGTGTTTGAAAGAAAGAAAACCATCATAATAAATTCAATGTATTGTATATTTTAAGCGTCACTATCTGGCAAAAGTTCAATGTTTCGAATGCAAGGACAATGGTAAGAAACTAAGAAAGTCTTTGTTGTACATTCTTAGTTGGTATTTGTTAGATTGCAAACAATGCAACTTCATCATTTTTCGGCTTTACCAATATTTTTAATTATTTAAATCTTCGCCACCAAAGTTTATTTAGTATCTTGTGGCATCTTTGGCAACTTTTAAAATTTCAACGGTAATTTTTTACAGTTTTACTAAATATCTAAATTTTTCTTAATTATTTACTTAGTAATCAATTTAAATATTAATTGCCTTAACTTTTTATGTCTTTTCCTTTAATGTTTCAAGTTTATTAAATTATAATTATTTAAAGGGACTATTTGCTAGCCATTTTGAATCGCGGAGGTTCTTGTGAGTTAACAGTGTAGCGTCACCTATCTGGAAGTATTCCTTTGTCTTTTGGGTTTGAAGTTTCTGAAGTGATCGCACGCATCCTGGAGGTTTCGAGACCGTTAGGATTTTATTCCTTCGGTTCTCGGCCTCTCAGGCGTGCAGAAGAGTTGATTAGATATGCTTCTGTAAGAAGAGTTGAAATAAAAAAAATGATCTACAATATCTTTTTTTAAACATCAATTTAAAGAAGCGAAGGTCTGCTGATGCTGATGCGTGTGAATAACGACAACTTATTTTTCGTCTGGGCCTTCTGGGTACTAGCTGCTGCAGAGATTCCTTTGTTTCTGAAGAAGTAGAAGAATTGGTTGTGATCACCAGCGTCATTTTTAAAAATATATCCTGCAAGAGTCATGTTGATTGCAGTTTCAGCTATGCAAGTTTTGGTGAAATATCGTAAGTGAGTTCTTGTACGACACGCCCCCGCTCGTGTAAAAAATTTTAGCGCGCTGGAAGGTTAAACATTCCAAGTCAAGAAGTCTGTTTTTTCATTATCGGAACACAATTTTTTCAAAATGTGATTACTTTAATACAGGGTGTTCATTAATTATTGTCGGGGTTTCCGTACCTCATAACTTTCGAATAAAAAATATTACGCAAAAACCGATTACGTATTCGTAAATTACAACTCAAAGAATTTTACGTGGCAACAATGCGATCTTAACGCATTTGCAGTCTGGGTAATTATGACGTCATAAATAAAAATGGCGACCGTGCAAGAAAAAGCAATGTGTGTATTGTGGTTTTTCGAAACTAAATTTGGTTTGGGGGTTTGTCAAGAACATTGTGTACAAGACCCCTGTGCCCTCCCTTGATGAACTGAAGCGTAGAATTGTTACTGCGATCCAAAATGTTACCCCACAATGCTGGAAACATTTGGAGGAAATCAATTTCGTCTCAGTATTTGCAGGCTTACGAGGGCAGCCATGTGCAATTCATTAATCTTTTAATATCATTGTCATTCTTTGAGTTATGAATTTACGAATACAGCAATCGGTTTGCATAATATTTTTATTCGAAAGTTACCAGTGCAGAAACCCAACAATAATTAATGAACACCCTGTATAATGCGGTAAGGTAACGTTTTTTTTTTTTTTTTTTTTTTTTTTTTTTTTTTTTTTTTTTTTTTTTTTTTTTTTTTTTTTTCAATGTTTGAACTTGTCTTGACAGCGCCTAACAATTGAAAGCCAGAAAATTTATTTGAACCCTCAGGACATAGACTTTTCTTTTACCCTCAGAAAGGACTCTCAGAGATATTTCCTTCAAAACTACTTTCAATGCTGAAAGAAAAAGTTCATTAATCCTCAATTAGACATTTTCAAAACTTTAATTTCAAGGAGAATTAGAGTGCTAGTTAAATAAATTTTCAATAAAGAAAATAAACTAAAATTTTTTTTGTTAGCGTGATATTATAGCTAGCTACTTTTAAATTTCAGCTCAAATTAAATGCTATTTCTCATTTCTTCCTCAATTTTCGAGAATAAAATTCATAACTCTTCGGTTAATGATGTGAATAGTGCATTTTTCAGCTCTTAAAATTGTCGAACACGTTCGAAAGTCGATTTTTTCAAACCAAAATTCATTTGCAATTTTGATGTTTTTCCATAGTTCGTTCAATTTACTTCTAAAACATGTTTACTTTTATCGGTGCGTTAATTGAAGATGAGGATATTAGTTTTTTTATAATGAAAACCGGAGTGGGCGTTTAATTAGCCGAAAGTTACGATGGACAGAAACCTGTCAAAATTCTTACAAACTCCCCTTTTTGCCAAAGCCTAATATGATGTCGGTATATTTTTAGAATTTTTTTTTAAAGTTTTAGATACATAATTTGGCGCATTGGAAAAAACTAAGGTAGTTTTCTCAAGGTAGATTTTATATATTTTTTCAAACTTCAAACGTGATAGCTTTCTGTATCATTCAAATTGTTACCACAAATTTTATTATTTACTTTCTTCAAATGTTTCTCGATATTACTAAGAATATTAATATGTTATAGCAATATTTTTTTTTAAATTATGATTCTTTTATTTGAAAAATGACATGAAAATTTACTGAAAATCTTATGTGGATTGTTCAATTAGCTCTAAAATTTTTATTTATACAAAGATATTAAGATTACAAACTAAGCACTAGTTACCTGTAGTTTATTTTTAGTATTGTTTTATTTGAATTATTACAAAAGGTTGACCTGTAACTGTTTGGTTTGGGAATTTCCTCTAAAAGCAGCAGAGGTCAAAGAATTTTAACAAATTTATAATAACATATAAAAATCATACATATAATGTAATATTTATTTAAAATTCGAGATCTAAAACATATTTTGGTGTTCACTGACACAATTCAGAAAAAGTGCTCAGAACGTATTGGATACCTTAAATAAACAAGAGCTGTGAGAAAAAAAACGTATGTTTTCCATATAGTTAACGCTTGCTTTCAGTCAATTTAAAATTCTTAAACTTTGATTGGTTCTGCTAATACATTCATTGAGGTTTCATTTTAAAATCTTCCCCACAAACCCAGCAAAGAACTATTTTTATTTATTATTATTATTTTTAATTTCAGTCTGGGCCAGAAGTGATCTCCCAAACAGCAGATAAAATAACTAACATCTGATAGGTAGAATACGTGTTTTAAAAGCTGAAAAAATACAAGTATGAACCAAAATAAATTTCATTAAATAGCCACAGAAATGAGGATTAGAAAGATTAAATATTGTCACCAACAATTTATACATTTAATGGGTTAATAGACCCCAAAATCTATGAATCAGAATTGTTTTCATTTAAATGTCAGGGTAATATTTTACGATGCAATTTGTTGAAATTTACTCATACTTTTATATATTGGAAATTCAGCAGAATACGTAAAAGCAAAGCTCAAAGATAAAATATAAAACAGAGTTTAAGACAGGACTTCTTCAGAAGGTAATACTTGTTTAGTTTTTGTCCAATACTAGTGAAAGTACGGCTAGCATACCGTTCTTCGGAAAGATCAAGCGTACTTAACATTTTTGGCAAATATATTCTTGTACAAGTCTAGAGTAACCACTAAATCTTACTTCTGTGCGAACTAGACACTTAAGATCAGATAATATATCCATATTGGAAATTTAATAGAATACGTAAAGGGAAAGCTCAAAAGAGAAAGTATCTTAAACAGAGTTTAGACAGGGACTTCTTCAGAAGGTAATACTTGTTTAAAGTTTTTGTTCAATACAGGGCGAAAGTACGGCTAGCAGCACCGTTCTTCGGAAAGATCAAGCTTACTTAACATTTTGGCAAATATAGTAAAGACTAGCATACCGTCGATAACCACTAAATCTTTCTTCTGGTTGCAGGCACTTAGAATCGAATAATGTATCCATGTTAATTTATTAGAATACTGACCAAAGGCAAAGCTCAAAAGTTCAAAATATCTAATGTAGAGTTTGTTTAGACAGGACTTCTTCCAGAAGGTAATACTTGTTTAAGTTTTTTGTCAATGCCTAGGCGAGTACGGCTAGCATACCGTTCTTCGGAAAGATCAAAGAACTTTAACATTTTGGCAAATATATGGTAAGACAGCATACCGTCTAGGTAACCACTAATCACACTTCTGGCTGCAGGCACTGAACTTAAGATCAGGTCATATATCCATATTGGAAATTTAATAGGGCACGTAAAGGGAAAGCTCAAAGAAAGTATCTTAAACAGAGACAGGACTTCTTCAGAAGGTAATACTTGTTTAAGTTTTTTGTTCAATACAGGCAAGTACGGCTAGCATACCGTTCTTCCGGAAGATCAAACTTACTTAGCATTTTTGGCAAATACATAGTAAGACTAGCATACCGTCTAGAGTAACACTAAAATCTTTCTTCTGGTTTTTAAGATCCAGATAATGTATCCATATTGGAGATTTAATAGAATACGTAAAGAAATAAAGCTCAAAAGATAAAAATATCTAATGTAGAGTTTTTTTTGAGCAGGACTTCTTCAGAAAGTAATACTTGTTTAAGTTTTTTGTCCAATACTAAGTACAGCTAGCATACCGTTCTTCGGAAGATCAAAGAGAACTTAACATTTTTGGCAAATATAATTAAGACTAAGCATACGTCTAGAGTAACCATAAATCTTACTTCTGGCTGGGCATACTAGACACTTAAGATCAGATAATATATCCATATTGGAAATTTAATAGAATACTATTAAAGGAAAGCTCAAAGAGAAAGTATCTTAGAGGTTTAGACAGGGACTTCTTCAGAAAGGTAATACTTGTTTAAGTTTTTGTTTCAATACAGGGCAAAGTACAGTACAGCATACCGTTCTTCAGATCAAGCTTACTTAACATTTTGGCAAACATAGTAAGACTAGCATACCGTCTAAATTAACCCTCAATCTTAACTACGAAGTTTGCAGGCACTTAAGATCAGATAAATGTATCCATATTGGAGATTTAATAGAATGCAATAAGGAGAATGGCGGGATTAAAATATCCCTAATGTAAGAGTTTTAGACAGGACTTCTTCAGAAGGTAATACTTGTTTAATTAAGTTTTTGTCCAATAGGCAAAATTACGGCTAGCGCTACGTTCTTTGGAAGATCAAGAGAACTTAACATTTGGCAAATATAGTAAGACCCCAACATGCAATCTAAGTACTCCCGCAAAATCTTACTTCTGGCTGCAGGCACTAGACACTTAAGATCAGATAATATATCCATATTGGAAATTTAATAGAATACGTGAAGCTCAAGAAAGTATCTTAAGTATTTTAGTTTAGACAGGGACTTCTTCAGAAAGGTAGTATGCCTGTTTAAGTTTTGTTTCAATACAGGGCAAAGGCGGCTAATACCGTTCTTTGGAAAGATCAAGCTTACTTAACATTTTGTGGAAATATAGTAAGACTAGCATACCGTCTAGAGTAACCACTAAATCTTTCTTCTGGTTGCAGGCACTTAAAGATCAGATAATGTATCCACTTGGAAATTAATAGAATACGTAAGGCAAAGCTCAAAGATAATATCAGCCATAGAGTTTAGAACTGGGACTTCTTCCAGAAAGGTAATACTTGTTTAAGTTTTTGTTCCAATACTAGGCAGAAGTACGGCTAGCATATACCGTTCTTCAGATCAAGCATTACTTAACATTTAGCAGAGCTGGTAAGACTAGTCTGGAAACCACTAAATCTTACTTCTGGCACAGGCACTAGACACTTAAGATCAGATAATATATCCCATATTGGAAATTTAATAGAATACGTAAAGGGAAAGCTCAAAAGAGAAAGTATCTTAAACAGAGGTTTAGACAGGGACTTCTTCAGAAGGTAATACTTGTTTTAAGTTTTGTCCAATGCAATTGAAAATTACACAGCTAGCATACCGTTCTTCCGGAAGATCAAGCTTACTAACATTTTGGCAAATATAGTGAACCCAGCATACCGTCTAGGTAACCACTAAATCTTTCTTCTGGTTTGCAGGCGCAAGATCTAATGTATCCATATTGGAAATTTAATAGAATACGTAAAAGCAAAAGCTAAAAGATTAAAATATCTAATAATAAGAGTTTAGAAGGACTTCTTCAGAAAGGTAATAACTTGTTTAAGTGGTTGTCCAATACAGCAAAAGTATGGCAGCTAGCTACCGTTCTTGGAAAGATCTCTAGAGTAACTTAACATTCTTGAAATATAGTAAGACTTGCATACAAGATCATAGGTAACCACTAAATCTTACTTTGGCTGCAGGCACCTAGAATAGACTTGATATTATATCCATATTGAGAATTTAATAGAATACGTGAGGGAAAGCCTGCAAGAGGAAAGCATACTTAAAACAGAGTTTGACGGACTTCTTCAGAAGGTAATATCTTAAGTTAGTTGTTCAATTGCAGAGGCAAGCATTGGAGTAATACCGTTCTTCGGAAGATGCCTTAACTTACTAACATTTTGGCAAGATAGTATAGTATAAGCCCGGTCTAGAGTAAACCACTAAATCTTTCTTCATGGCAGGCATTAAGATCGAGATAATGTATCCATATTGGAATTAGAAGAATACTGTAAGGCAAACCAATAAAGTAAAATATCTAATGTAGAGTTTGGACAGGACTCTTCAGAAGGCTACTTGTTTAAGTTTTGTCAATACTTAGGCAAAAGTGAGCTAGCACGTTCTTCTGAAAGATCAGAGAGACTTAACATTCGGCAAATATAGTAAGACTAGCATACCGTCTAGAGTAACCATAACTACTTCTGGTCACACTAACATTGAATCAGATAATATATCCATATTGGAATTAAAGAATACGTAAGGGAAAGTTCAAAAGAGAGAAGTACTCTAAACAGAGAGTTTGTATTGTGGACTTCTCTCAGAAAGGTAATACTTGTTTAAGCTTTTGTTCAAGCAGGCGTAAAATTTTACGGCTACCGCTCCTTTCAAGGAAAACGTAATTACTTAACATTTGTAAATATAGTAAAGACTAGTCATACAAATCTAGAGTAACCACTAAATCTTTCTACTGAACAGGCACTTAAAGAATCAGATAATCATCCATATTGGAAATTTAATAGGGAATATATAAAGGAAGCTCAAAGAGAAAGTATCATGGGGTTTAGACAGGACTGCTTCAGGAAGGTAATACTTGTTTTGATTTTTGGCCAATACTAGACAAATTATGGCTGTACCGTCTTCAGGAAGATCCAACAATTAACATTTTTTGTGAAATATAGCCAAGACAAGAAAGATCAAGCTTAATTAACATTTTGGCAAATATAGTAAGACTAGCATACCGTCTAGAGTAACCAATAAATCTTACTTCTGATTGCAAGCACTAGACTCGTAAGATCAGAAAACGTATCCTTTATTTACAGTAAAAGTATTATATTATTTCACGATACATAAATTGATATCGCATTCTATACATAACAGTTATACTACTTTTTAATTTAAATGTAATTATTGTATTAATATAAAACTAGATATATGGAATGCTGAACAACAGATTTATTTCATCTACTTAAGTTTCAAATGCAGGTTGCAGATTAACATTTTCTATACATATGTCTTCCAGAAAGTAACAGCAAAGCCTGATTCTCCATTCATGTTGGCTTTTAAATTCAAGTTCAAAAGTTTGTAATTTTATTAAAGCGGTTTTTATTTTGTACTTACAAATTAGGCTTGTTAAACAGAATACAAGTATCACTAAAGCTTAGAAACAATCAACTGGAAAAATTAGAATAAATTAAAAAAATAAAAAAATTTTTAACTTAAACTTTAAACAAAAACTACAATATTTTTTAAAGAATAAAATTTAGATAATAAAATTTAAACAACGTTTAAGTCGCGCGCAATTGCAGCTGCAATAAAGAAGAATGGAAATCAATTCCATCATTCAAAGGAAGCCCAAAAACAAAGAAAACTCAAAGGGAATCGAAAAGAGCAAACAAGGAATCCATTCTAGTCCAGTTCTTCAAGGGCTAAGCATCACTAAACATTTTGTATCTCTAAGTATAGCTGACATTCGAATAGTAATGCTATGGTAATAAAAAAGTGTTCATTATGCGATGTTTAATTTATCATATTGATTTTAAAAGGCTCTATTTACTAATTTGTTAGTTACTTAGATCTAGTTACAAATCTCACAGGAATAAAGTTTTGTATTTTCTTTTGTTAAACAGAAATCAAAACTAGTGACGTGCATGAATTGCAATTAAAATAAAAGAAAAAATTTTGCAATCGTATGAAACAAAGAATTTATTTTACAAGAAAGATGTATCATTTTAGAGAGAGAAAAGCTATTTAAATTCTGACTGATTAGAATATCCAACCGAAGCATGGTAC
>BGPR01022035.1:9917-20261 GCA_013235015.1 Araneus ventricosus | reverse complement strand
TCTGAAATCTCAATATACTCGCTATACTCTCTATATAAATATCCACAGTTTATCCACCATAATCCATTCCAAAACGTGTACATTAATATCACCTTTTCGTATACAATAGCAGTAACGCAATAAACCAGTTGCGTTATGATTCACCCTTCCATCCCATTCCCAGTCGATCCGAAACTATCTCCATCCACCGCCAATCCATCGAGATCTCAGCAAACAGAAATGGCCAGGATGACTTTGGAAAGGGTCGTAAAACAAATAAGCAGACGAGGTTATCGGTTGATATCTGCAGTTGAGCAGGCGCGTCTCAGACATTTTGATGGATTTATTTTCAATGCATGATGGTATATGATATGGATGGGTTATATATAATCTTGGAAAAGGATGAGTTGTATCAGACATCAGACAGCTTCTCATCATTTTTGGAAAGACGAAAAGTCGTAGGAAGTTGGAATCAGAGTGATGAGCAGTGAAATGATATTATCTAAACTAATAATAAAGATGAATGTCTGTCTGTTTTCAACGGATGATGAGATACGTTATGGATGTGTTATATATAATCTTGGAAAAGGATGAGTTGTATCAGACAGCTTCTCATCGTTTATGGATAGACGAAAGGTCGTAGGAAGTTGGAATCGGAGTGATGAGCTGTGAAATGATATTATCTCTACTAATAATAAAGATGAATGTCTGTCTGTGTGTCTTTTGGCGGTCTAAAGAACAGACTGTTCTACCTAGAGCTACCAAATTTGTTACAGGTATACTTTGGAGAGTAGGAATGTGCGCCTCTGAGCCAATTTTTTTCAATTTTTATTCAATTATTTAAAAAGTAGGCAAATTTTGACGGTTTTCGGCCATATTTTCGAGAATAACTTCCGAAAGAACTATTGCATGAAAATGGTTTTGATACCAATTTAAAGTGCAAACAATTGTCTTTCCAATTATATAAGTATGATTACTGTGCAATAATTACGTTTAATTTTACTAGGCTTTAAATTGTCATTAACTGCGCTCAATCGGTTTCTCTTTTCGACCAAAGGTAGGGAGGAAGGGCGGAAGCAAAAGGTCTTGAGTCCGGCTAGAGAGGGAATTCAGTTGTCTCAAAGCCCAGGGTTGAGGGGGAGCACCGGTCATTTATCAACAATGAAAGGGCAGCCATTGTTGGTCAATTGCGGTTACAAGGAAATTATTTAAGAAGCTCATCTCGCAGTCAATAGGAAAATAGCGGTTGAAGAAACAGGAATGATTTTCTGAATTAAGTATAAAACTTTTTAATGATAAAGATAAAGGTGATATTTTAAATTCATTACAACTGATTAATTTCGGCCCAAATTTGTTTGTACACTTCTTGCGTAATGCAGAAAAAAATATGCAAATATAATTACTTTCTAAATGTATTACACAAAATGACTGATTAAAATGTTGACATAAAATGCAGATAAATACTTTTTTCAGGTCATCAGTAATGTAGTTTGAAATACGATTAAGATAGAAGTTTTGTTTATAAGGAATAAGAAAGTAATGTCGGATACGAAAAGAACGCGAGTTAAATGTCTATCGCAATTAGAAGTTAAAAATTACTTTCTTAAGGGAACCAGAAATATAAAATTATTCATAAGAGATTAATTCGAAATTATATTCCTGGCGAACAATCTGGTAGCCAAAGGCGGCTAGTTAGATAATAAAATTAGAATGGTTTTGTAGTATAGATAGTTGGTTGGTTGTTTAATTTTTAATAGCACAAGAACCAAATTTGCTAAATTGTGCAAACTAGATGGTAAAATATAAAAGCATATGTCAATAAAACGTCAAAGGACTATTAAAACATTTGAAAATTTGATGTTCATACAGTGCTTTTTAGTATAGCGTCAATATTTTAGAAGCGAACGCATGTTTAAAAATAAGCATTCTAAAAGTGAAGCATTGCATTTGATAAACATGACCGAATATTAAAACTTAAACGATTTACCCTCAGTGTTTCTCAATTCGTTATTGTTAGAAATATGGAATAATCGTTTTGAAGATGCCATTTTGGGAAAATTTATTCTGCTTTTCTTGGCATTACGCATTTTATAAAGTAAGAGTTATAGAAAATCATTAAACTATATATAAAGAGACCGGTTATGACATCAAAGTGTTTACACCAAAACAAACATCAGAATACCTTGCTTCGTATCCAATTGACAGAAGCAACGTAACTACCCAGACGGATTATGATTCCTTCTGCCATCTCGTTCACGGAATCCATCGAGTTCTCAGCAAACAGAAATGACCAGGCTGGCTTTGGAAAATGTCGTAAAGCAAATAAAGCAGCAGGGGCTATCGGTTGATATTTGCAATTGAGCAGCCACGTCTGAGATATCTTTATGCAAATATTTTCAGTGGATGCTGAGATAGGATATGGGCGGGACAGTTGAGGGCAGGGAAAATAGGGATTTGCTCGCGTTTCCTGGGAAGTCGAAAGGTCAGAGGCCAAACGGGATTGAAAGGATGAGCCGGGAAATGCTACTAAAGGGTGATAAATTCGGAAATCTTTTTGTAGTATTGTCTGTTTCATGATACGGTAACTCCCCGTGCTTTTGCGCATGCGCCAGTTGGCCTTTATTTAACCAAAACGAGGAATGAGATGAGGACTAGAAGAGGAAATGTTTATTTTTTACTAAGCAATATATAGAAACATTTCATAAATATCACACTAAATCAAAATTGTCAGATTCTAACAGAAAATTAATATCAACAACGGAAAGAAAAAGCTAAAAGATATAGGTGGCTAACAAAGAATTTCGGGAAAGCGCTCTTCTTACTAATTACGTATCATCCTTCTGCAGGATAAATTCTCCCTAAATTGACGGGCAGGTATATCTTAAACGAAGAGTATGTTGGGTTCATGATTTCAGAAGTAATTGATTGTGTAAAAGAGCACCCGTTCCGAAGCTGGAGCATCGCATTTTCATGGGCCTTACTCACAATAAGTTCATTCTTTATAGGACTTTGATATTTATACTTACAACAAATTCATCTACAGTAAAACGTAAACGAAGAGTATGTGGGTTCATGATTTCTGAAGTAATTGAATGTGTGAAAGAGAACGCGTTCAGAAGCTGAAGCATCGCATTTGCATCACCTTTACTCATAGAAGGTTAATTCTTTTTAGGACTTGAGAATTATACTTATCACCAAATTCATCTACAGTGAAACTTGAATATAACCATATTATAGGAACCAGAAAAATATTGTTAAAGACAAGTAGTCTCTTTAGATAGTTTCAGCATCCAATGTTTATATACATGTAATGATTTAGAAATTTTCTCATCTTTAAAATAATTTTTTAACGCCAGTTAATTTTTAATTACGAACGAATTACTTCTACTTCAATCCTATGATAAAAGGACCTCTACTTTAACTTATACTCGCAAGAGTCGTATTAGTTCTCGAGCCTAAAATTCGGTACTTCCCCGTTTCTACACTACTATAAAAGCTCGCTGTGATATTGCAACTTGCTCTTTCACCATGTAATTAGCAAGACACCCGTTTAGGCGTGGATTTTCCGTCATGACCATGAAGGAATTTATAATTATTTAGTCATTGAATAATATTTTTACTCGATTTCATTTAACTATATCTGAAATTTAAATAAGCCGTTATTCATTCTCCAAGCCTGCATCTTCATTGGATACGTCAGTTTCACACCATCAATTGAAATAACCTTACATACATGTGCATGCACTAATAAATAAACTTTACTGCACATATTCATTCATCGTACAGTTACTCCCTGAATTTAAATCGTATTTTATAACGTCAAATTAAGCATTTTGAAGTGAAAATTCCAATTAAATCTTTTACTAATAATAAATGTGTGCATAAAAGGGACATGTAAGTATTATTTTATTTTATTCTAAAGCTAATGTTTTACGTAATGTTTTCAAATACTAATGTTTTACGCCGCGCCATAGCAGATTTAAGGCTTTAAAGGCCAGAAACAACTTCGAAAAGAAAATCTGAATTGCTAACTGAGAATAAATATTTTTGACGTGTCCAGCCGGACACAACTAGCATCTGTGCACATTGCAATCACTACCCCCTCCACTGATCTCCGTATTACAACAGATGATCCCAGTTTCTAATTTCTCCCCCCGATTCCTCTGTTATCTCGCACGGTCCATGAAGTTTCGTTTTTAATTTAAATAAAAGGAAGAATCGGGATTGTACTGTATCATCCTTCTAAAGAGGTAACATTATTATCATAGATAGACGCATCTGAAAAGTTATTATCGCTGTAGGCAGATCGAAAATACATTGAGTAAACAGGAATTCGCTGGGACAAAAGAAAATATCGTTATAGACAAAATCGTTATACACAGGTTTCACTGTATATTTAAATATACATGATAAGTTGTTTTACCACCTCTGATTGGAATTACTATCTCTTAATGATTTCAGAAACCACAAAAAATAGTGACAAACTAGCTGTATGGCCCGGCGTTGCACGGGCTATCTGGAATAATGCGTCATTCCCTGGTGGAGAGAAGAAGTTGGGTCACGTATCGGCATGGCTTAGGATCCATATTTTGTCATTTGTCTGCTTCCAATTTATAAATACTTGAAGCAAGATGCACTACATACATGAAATCTCAAAGTAAAATCTCACGGAAAAGATCATTTTTAGTGAAAACCTATTTTAACGATTTTGATTTCTCTGTTCCTTTGTATCTATTACCAAAACCCGTACACAACGCCATCCACATTGCATTGTTGCTGCTTTCAACAATGAAACAGAAACACGCAATTAAATATTTGTTAAACAATACAAACGATTTGATTTGCGCTGCGACAATGAAAAGTAGTTTGTAGTACTAATCATTATTGCAACTTTTAACATTATTGCATGCAGCATTGTTGTTGTAACAATGTTCATTAAAGTAAAAAAATTCAAAAATAAAATTATTTTGAATTGAGCTGTAACAATGAGAAGTATTATTATAAAGTATCCAAAGAAAACGAAAAGTATTGTTGTAAATTAGTTTTTAATTAATATCATTTTTACTAATTGCAATTTCGAAATTTAAATGGCCGAAATGGATTTCTTCGCTTATTCCCCATCTTTTAGTACTTTCCGCGCGTTTCTACGTTCGGCGGTTCGCGAGAAGATAGCCGGACATACATACACACACACATACAATCGGATTTTAATGGTGAATATTTTACTAATTGCAATTTCGAAATTTAAATGGCCGAAATGGATTCCTTGGCTTATTCCCCATCTTTTAGTACTTTCCGCGCGTTTCTACGTTCGGCGGTTCGCTAGAAGATAGCCGGACGTACATACACATACAGTCAGATTTTAATGGTGAATATTTTACTAATTGTAATTTCGAAATTTAAATGGCCGAAATGGATTCCTTGGCTTATTCCCCATCTTTTAGTACTTTCCGCGCGTTTCTACGTTCGGCGGTTCGCTAGAAGATAGCCGGACATACATACACACACACATACAGTCGGATTTTAATGGTGAATATTTTACTAATTGGAATTTCGAAATTTAAATGGCCGAAATGGATTCCTTGGCTTTTTCCCCATCTTTTGGTACTTTCCGCTCATTTCTCCGATCAGCGGTTCGCGAGAAGATAGCCGGACATACTAACATACATACACTCTAATTTTAATAGTGGAGATTGTACTTTGACCACACAATGAGATTTTAACAACGAAATTTATAATAAATAATTTTTTTCTTATTACGTTTTCAGATAGTAATGTATCAACACTAATTTTAAAGAGAAGGTTGGCGTAAGTTCTCACCAAATTTTTCGAGGAAACATAAAGTTTAGATTTTTTATTTCAAAAATAAATAAACAAATAATCAAGTTTACGAAAATTGCGGTATGGTTTGTTTAGGTTTTATGGTACAAAAGCCTGTTTGTCGGCTATGCTACGCCAATCAAGTATTTAGTTTTTCTAATACGAAAATTGTGATTGAAATACAATGCTTAAGTAATGTAAGGGTTTCATTTAAACATAATATTTATTTTATTCTTGTTAAGACTATAATTGTGTTTATTTAAACGAGATTTCTCTTTCTTCGCATTTCTTTTACGATGGTAAATAATTTAAAAAATTAATTAATTAAATGCTCTTATTTTCGTCTATCCAAACTTTTCATTACACTGATTTTTATTAAAGAATGAAATGGTACTTTAGAAACTGCTTGATGTTGTGATATTTGAGACAAAAAATTAATATATTTCTAAATGTAATAAAAAATTATAGTGGCAACACTATATTTGTCTTTAACGAACGTTGCCTAGCAACACAGAAAAAGCTGATAGTTTTTAAAAATTTAAATTGATTGTAGAGAAGAAAATGTAATGAATGAATGCTCTACATAGTTCAAGCAAATGATCTATTTCGGTGAAAAATATGATAAATAAATAAAATTTCGTTTATAAAAAGTATGATAATTCATCCTGCAATACAGTACAATCTATAAAAGAAAGAGAGAAAGTTTAAAATTTTATTTCTAGAAACTTTCTTGATTGAACGCAGTTATCCTGCCAATAAATTGAGTAAAATTCTTATATCTCAAACTAGAGTGGTGGATAGTTTTTGAATCGCACTATCTAGTTTAACTCGAAATTTGATTCAAGTTTCTATACATTGCTTAATAAAGAAAACACCTCTCCGCTAACTTTCATGTCCACCCTATTTTGATGAAATCAAAGCCGACTGGAGCATGTGCAGCTCCACGGAGGGTTTCCGTACCCGAAACCAGACAGCATAGCCAAGTACCTACCTACCTAAATAGTACAACGTATAGCAATAAATGACCTACCTATATAGTAAAATGTCTATAAATAAATAAACTACCTATATAGTAAAATGTCTATAAATAAATAAACTACCTATATAGTACAACGTCTAGTACTAAAGTTCTGAACCAAAATTAATACAGTATAACAGTCTACGAACAAATGAAACCACTCATATAGTACAATCAAGTCTAGCAATAAATGCAACCACCTATACAGTACAGCAGTCTAGCAATGAATGAACCACTCATACAGCATAACGTCTAGCAATAATTGAACTACCTATATAGTACAGCGTCTAGCAATAAATGAACTACATATACAGTACAATGTCTAGCAATAAATGAACTACCTATACAGCACAACGTTTAGCAATAAATCAACTACCTATACAGCACAACGTCTAGCAATAAATGAACTACCTACGTAGTACAACGTCTAGAAATAAATGATGCGTAACTTTCACTTCGCCTAATACATGTTTTTACACACTTTCCGCACCGCCCGTGCTAAGTTCCACAAACCGTATTTGTCGGCTACTGCTCTCTAGTGATAGTATGCTAATCACGTGATCACTGTTTTCGTAAAACCAAGGTGTCAACCGATTTTCAGCTACAATTCCCGTTATAAGATGGTATTTTGAGATTTCACCCATCCTAAATAATTATGTATGAAAAGCTGCCACTGATTTAGAAACGGAATAAAAGAAATGTAGTAAAGATCCGACGTATTGAAATTTATTTAGAATGAAAACGTGCACATAAACAAAACTAATTTATTTAGAGAATGAAAGTTAGGAATAGATTAAAAAGAGTTTATTAATAAAATGAAAGCTGTATAAATAAATAAAAAGTAGGAGGATAAGGAATATATAGGTTAAATAAATAATAATATTAGAAGTTGAAGCCGTAAAATTAACGCACGAAAAATTAATTAAAACTGAACAAATACAAAATATTCTATTATTCTATAACTCTATTATTTTTGTGTAAAAAAGTTATTACAAAAACCAGCGGGAGTGGTCTCCCCTAAACTTTCTCGCATACTTTCTAAGTGGAGATTCGTCAAAATCTCGAGTTCGAATTTTTTTGACGATTACAATACTCTTTGTATACTTCGTATACGAGAGAGTGAAACAAACAAACAAACCTGAAATCAAATACCTGTTGCCACGTTTCAAAAAAATATTACTTTGAAGCAGGTGCGATAAAATAGGCAATGCAATGAATACTAAAGCGAAAATTCTGCTTTGGAACTGAATTCCCAAGAAAATAATTTATACTACCATATCCGTAACAGTTGCAAAAGCGCGTGAATAAAAGATTTGCTGAAATAATGAGATCCGTTTGAATTTTATTTACAACAATTAAAAAATGTTACAATTCATGTTTGAAAACATTATTTTTTGTCCTAAACAAAATTTACAACAATAACAGATTGCTACCAGTACGCATGCGCATGAGAATCGGATTAAAAGAAATTGAATATGCAATTTGAACGCCTCTTTTTGACGGATTTGGCCCAAATTTTTATACGGACCTACATTCATGACGATAAAACTGTGTACCAAATTTTATCCATCTAGCTATTCAGGTTTTTCAGTTATAGTGTTCACATGACCGCGGACATATAGACAGACAGACTTCTCTTTGACGGATTTTCTTCAAAATTTGATAGAAACCTACAAATTATGAATAAAGACCACATACCAAATTTCATCCCCGTAGCTCTAATAGTTTTCGAGTCATCGTGTTCACAGACAGACAGACATAATTCCAAAATTGTGTTTTTCGGACTCAGGGAGGTCTAAAACGTGGAGATCCGTCAAAATCTCGAGTTCGAATTTTTTGACGATTACAATACTTTCTCTTTGTATACTTCGTATACGAGAAAGTAATAATAGAATTGTTTTAATATCACTACTCGATTTTAAAATTAATTTCATTAGAATCTACAGGCTAAAAATAAGTAAACTGAGCGGAAATAAAATAATGATAACGCTCCATAAAATAAAAAAACACAACTTATAATATAAATGATACAATATTTTATCGAAGGTTTTTTAAATCTCAAGAATTTATACGTCAAGTAAAAGCAATAAGCAAAACTGAATTCCTAAACCGAAATTTATCATTAGTCACAATAATATATTGGATAGTATTGATACCAGAAATCCACAAAAAGAAAATAAATGCGAAAAGAATTAGATGAAAAAATATTTAGTAGAGTATGATAAATGAAGAATTCTTTATCAACTGAAAACTCAATTTCTTTCCTTTTACGCTTGGTATTCTTTATCAAGGCATTCTGACTTCATTTGAGTAACCTCAAGTTACTTAGACCATAAATCATTCCACGAAAGTTGGAAATCTCAGCCGACATGTTTTGACCGCAAAAATATTTTCCCTATCTTCCCAAACCGTTTATGAGATGAAGTGATCAAGGTGGTAGACTTCGAAAAATGCCAAAATTTCATCGGAAACTGGATTAAAGATTGATGAGAACAGGCAATCGATTTGAGTTGTTAACTGTAACTGTGGTTGAAAGTCACCAGATAATTACGACTTTTGCCTACTGAAACTTTGTTTTGATTACCGGTTATTTAGTAACCCAGTTGGACAGCTGCCATAAGCAATTAGATCTTGAATGCAGTCATATTTTATGTTGCGTGATAGAAACACTCGGACACAATGCGATTATAAATAGTCGGTCTAAATCAATCGTGTGAGTAAAAATATATTTGAAAAAAAATCTCTTTTTTACTGATATGTTCTCGGTTGATACAACGTCGATTATTCGGGTTTCTATCAACCGAAGTTTCTGTTTACCCGGGAAGACGCTCGCTACGAAGAGTAAAGCGAAGACGCGTACTACTTAGAGCAACTCGAAGACGCGTGCTACTTAGAGTAACGCGAAGACGCGCGCTACGAAGAGTAAAGCGAAGACGCGTACTACTTAGAGTAACGCGAAGACGCGTGCTACTTAGAGTAAAGCGAAGACGCGTGCTACGAAGGATAAGGCGAAGACCGCGCTACTTAGAGTAACGCGAAGACGCGTGCTACTGTTTTGGGACGGACCTCGTAATTTTGAAACCACGGTCAGATGATGAGGAGGACGCCTGAGCTGGCATCCTCCTCTCCAAACTTCCGGGTCACACCAACGGGAGGACGTTTGGCCATTACATATGATTTAGCGTGCAACAGGCCCCATACGGGAAGGATCTTCAGTGGAATCGAGTTTCGAACCTGGAGCCCTCCGGCCCCAAAGCCGAGGCCTTGGTACTAGGCCACCGTGGCCCTAAAAAGAACTATTGGGAAAAACGTAAAAGAAACTACAAAAATCTATAACATTAACGAATCCTCTTATCAAAAAGGTTTTTAAATACGTCTGATGACTTTGATAACTACTAAAAAGAGTTTGTTAAAATGTTAATATGTGGTAGTAATTGCGCACTTATATTTATAATTTCAAACGAACAATTTTTGGAAACCTAGTCGAAAGGAAAGGACTTATGCTTTAAAATTTAATCTCTCTTAAC
>BGPR01022034.1:5351-25810 GCA_013235015.1 Araneus ventricosus | reverse complement strand
TACTCTGTGCAAATATTTCATTAAAGAGATTGATAATAATTAAATTACATATTAATACCAAGCACTTGTTTTATGAATTTATCCCGACGTTTTCAAGAAAAATATACGTCGCGCACCCGAACGACGCCTTCCTTATGTTTTATTTAGTGTAGCGCTTGACAGCGCCATCTGTTGACAGTATATAGAACTACATTTCGCGTATGCGCAGTAAAACATTATTTACTACAAATGCTCCTATTTCCCGTGATATTCAACTTTTTTCATTCAAATTTTAATGCAATGTTTCTTTTACGTATTGCCGAGTATTCTGTAAGTTTCGTACAATTCGAAAGAAAACTCTGCACGTTAGAATCAAAAAACATGCGGAGTTTGAAATTTTTCAATTTAATACCGATTTTTACTTATATTCTGATAAATATTTTAATTGTCTCACTTTGGGTCCTAGTAATACTCCTCAAGCTCTTTAAAATGACACCGAAATCAACCTCCTAGCTAAACGCGTTTCCACGCTACACCTATATATAACGTTACATAAAACTAATTCATAACAATCACGCGCATGCGCCTACACTGGTACGATGACGTCTCAGGCAAAACAAATACTATGCGACAAACTCTCACAGATAGGATCGGGTCGTTGTGGGGTCACCCATTCTTTTCGAATTATTAGTCTCGTAGTTATTAGCGATTTAAATCTGACGGTATTTTGTCACACAAGAAAGTTCGACCGATTATCACTGTAACGAGCGGAAGACGTTTTCACGTCAAAAGGAACTAATAATGTTACAACTACGGTTTCTTTTTAAATGAGAGAACAAATAAAAGAGGTTTTTTTTTTTTTACCGCACCATTACGGCGTTCTAAATTTGCTACAGCGAGAGATTTCCATACGCAATGGCTACCGATCGGCAGAAGCTGATGCGCGTTTTCTGGTTTCTTTTTTTTAGTTTTCTTGAATATCTCGAAAGCTATTCGGTTTTCACACTACATGTGAATTAGCAAATTAAAGAGCGTAAAATTCCCTACAAATGCATGCTTTTATTTATTTATTTTTTTTCTAACTTTAAAAGTTTCGCAGATAATGGCTCTCAAAAATGGAAGATGTCCAATAATTTACGATCCCCTAGACTACCTAACGGCTCGTTACCTATCTGCCTTTAAAAAAACTGTTAAAAATGCGGTCTCGTTTAAAAAATAAACTGTAGTTGTAACATTATAAGTTTTTTTTAAGTTAATTTTTGAAATGAGCCAAATAATTTATGAACACTGTATTTTCACAAAAAATTAATAGTCTTCACTCTGTTTTATAGTACAGTATTACATCCTCGGAGAGGAAACTTGGTTCACTAAAATTTGTAATTAAATTAGTATTTATTTATTAAAATAGTTTTAAAATAAGGTTAGGTGAATTTTTTCCTGTTAATTTCAAAGGTTGCTCAGAATGGACCACAAACAGTTGCCTAAATTGTACTGTTTAAATCAATGGAACTATTCTCTTAAAAATAGCCCACAAAGCAATTATAATAACCACTAGTCATCATAAATTGGAAACGGAACAAGCCAAATAAAATAAAATAAAGGGGCATTCAAAACAACAAACTTTGGTTCAAAAAGAATAAGAACTATGGCTACTTGGTTTTGTATCACATGTGAGCAAATAAGGGAATAAGGAGAAATGATACAGTAGTTAAAATGTCATACTTGAGCTCATAAATTGTGTGTTCGTGTGAGTTTGAGAATCAAAAAATACTATTGCTTTAATTGTGCTTAAAGAAAGTGGTGGTCGCATTTGAAAAATCAGTTTCTTTAATGGGCCGATAACACAATTTTAATAAGCATTTTTTTTTCTACTTTAAAGTGCATTTCTTAAAAAAATTAATTATATTTTTATAAGATAAATAAAGTACAACAAAAATTACTAATTTTTTTATTAAAATTATTTCTCTATCACTGTACATCAAAAAATGTTCAGCTGGTCCAATTTCGCTAATCTTCTCCTACATGCTCATCTGGATTCGTAACGTGGTTTCTAGACAGAAATGGTGACTTACACATTGTTATATGGAAAGGGCTACAGAGGGGGGAAAATGTAAATCATGTTTTAGATTTATTTTCAACTATTCCTACAAATATCGAAAGTATTTCTAGTGCTAGAAATACTTTCTGTTTAGTCTGAGAGATGGCGCTGCAAAGTTTAGTCAAAGTCAGGCTTCTTATTTTCCACGCTCTGACAACCCCTTTTCAAATTTGGTCCGAAAGATCCTACCGCCGACCTTTAAAATTGGACGATGAAACATTAATTCATAATAAATATAGTAATCAAATGAAAATTAATTCATAATAAATATAATAATAAAATGAAACATTAATTCATAATAAATATAATAATAAAATGAAACATTAATTCATAATAAATATAATAATAAAATGAAACATTAATTCATAATAAATATAATAATAAAATGAAACATCAATTCATCACAAATCGAGGCAAAACTTAAAAGATTTATTTGGAGAACTTAGTGAATTGTTTTAATTCAAAAAAAATTTGTCGATAAGCTGGGAAGAGAGATCGTAGATTCCTTTCGTCCAGATATTAAAAAAAAAAAAGAAAACGCCCCCCCCCCCTTTCAGCCATTTCCTCCTCTAGTTTCATAAGGATTGGACCTATGAGGAAGAAAGAGGATACAACTGATGAGAGCTTTGCAACAAGATGTCATAAGCATAGGATAAAAAGCAGTAGAAGTTGCTAGTTTCAAAACACTTTTCAGCCCCTAACTTCTAAGTAACTGCAGATACAGTACATTTCAGTGCAGAAGCTGTTCGTTATGATAAGACGATTGTGCGCCTAATTTGAATTGTCTATCTATCTTCAAACTTAAAGAAGTTACAGAAAAGTGAAAATTTCAACCACCATCATATTCACCCCCTTTGAGATGGATGGTCCATCAACGAACTCGGCCAAGATTTTTACCCTCATTACAACAACTTGCAGGTTCAAATCCAATTAAAATTACTCTAGTTATCGTGATCACAAAATAATTTGGTAAAGCATTATAGATATATACGGGTGAGTTTTTCTACAACTTTGAAATGAAATAACTTTTGAGTTGTTGTGGATAGTATAGCAAACTTTTTTTATTCATAAGAACAGGAAGAAACAAGTTAATGGATAGTGTTTTCAGAGAAAACACAATTGCGTTCATGTACAGGGTGTCCAACAAAGGACTCCCTCATTTTAAAATTAAATAACTCGGCAACGGAGATCGATAGAAGAACGAAACCAGTGATATGCTTAGTCTGAAAGCCGTAAAAATCTGATACAAAAGTTTCAAAATTAGTTACAAATGTTGCCGACAGGTGGCGCTGCAGGTTGTAATAGCTATTCAGAATCCGATAAGAAATCTATAAACTGTCCTTGGCAAGCACGAAAAATGCCTAATTTGAATCGATTGTGATGTGATTGCAACGATTACTTGCAAATGACAGTTTATAGCTTTCTTCTCGAAATCTGAACTGTGATTACAACGTACAGCGCCACCTGTCGGCAACATTTATAACTAATTTTGAAACTTTTGTATCAGATTTTTACGGCTTTCAGACTAAGCATATCACTGGTTTCGTTCTTCTATCGATCTCCGTTGCCGAGTTATTTAATTTTAAAATGAGGGAGTCCTTTGTTGGACACCCTGTATTTAGTATTGCGTTTAAAGGTGTGGGTGCTCGTGAAGTAAGTTACAAAATATAAACAAATCTAGCTTAATTTTTTTAAATATTACTAACATAATAGCCCAGATCTGTCTCTCGGTAACGCTCGGACGTCACCAACACTAAAACTCGCGGCATCGAACTGCTAAACGTTAAACAGCATTATTTCATTGTTAGAGAACCTAAATTTCAGGCATTTTAAATTTAAAAGAGTAATTGTCATTCTAATTTCAAATTTAATAGCTGTAAAATAGTGAAATAAAATTTTCTATCGATTGATATAAAATTTATCTCGCTATGATCAATAGTTCCCGAGAAATTTTAAATTATATTAATCATATATTTTAAATTAATTTCTGTTTTTTAATAGAAAGTAGTAAATTACGTCAGTGGTATATCATGCGCGTGATATAGTTTGGACGCCACGATGCATCTGATTATTTATTGCAATCGTGATGATATAATTTGATAATATTTTTTGGAAACGTTTGTAAAGCAGAAAAGTGCTTTGTTTTGATTAGAATTCCGAAAAAGAATTTCTTTGAAATTTTAACTTTTGACTTACGTTTGACAAGCTGAGAATTTCATGGTTATTGAATTATAATAAAATTGTTAAACAACAGAAAATATTTCACACGGAATGTTATTTACAAAGAGGTTTTTTGAATAAAGAAATATGTAAATAAAAAAAATATTTCCTGTCATAAAACATATTTATTTAATTTGTTTTCAATCAATATTAAACATTTATCTCGCATATATATATATCTATTTAAACACGTCAAATTTGACGGAAAATCTCTCGAATGAAGAGGCAGTTTGCACCCGTCATACCATGACGGGTGATTTTCTAGTTTATAATATTCGCTTTCTAGAAGTACTTGGTTTATGTATATGCGAAATTTGTCTGGTTATTAGTTGCATAAACGAATCATGAACTTAACTTATTTTTGTAAAGATACGTATAAATTTAGAATTAATTTTTGAAATTATTTTTCTTGTACTCCTCACACTCGTTTATATGTATTTTTTTTAAAAATAAAAAAACTGTACTGTACAATTGAGAAATACATCTGAATTTCTTTCGACTTATAAGCAAAACTTAATTAATATTCATATCAGAACGGGATTCGGAAAAACTAATATTTTAGATGAGAAATTTGCGTTTCAAAGCGTAGAGTGTTTCAGAAATAATCTACGGAATGTAAAGAAAGTTACTACATTTTTTTTATATTTATAATGTTTTCTACAAGCACTTGATTTATGCATATAATTTTTGAAAGGTCATTATTTGCACAAACGAGCCATAAATCCCTTTTGAGAAGTATATACACCAAATTAGAATTAATTTTAAAACTATTTCTCCACTATTTCTTAGACTCATTTGTATGCAATTAGATAACTAATAATATTAAAAATAAAAAATATGCACTGTACATCTAAGAAATTCGATTAAGTTCTCTCTAATTAAAACTAATACTTAATTAATTTTCATGCGAGAAATGGACCCGAAAAATAATTTGAGGAAAAAAATGAGTCACAAAAGAAATAGTCTAAGAAGTGTTGTTCTAAAACATTTTCAAGAACTGTTTCCGAAGTGATTCCTTCCAGTCCTTTAGAGTTGTATTTTTATGAAGAAATAAAGACAAAGAAAACGGATATGCAAATGTTCTTGGACGTTTTAATCAGTAGAGGAAGGTTAACGTAAGCTGCCAGCTTCTATTAGCCGGATATCCGGATGATAACGTGCACATTTCTGGTATCTCCATAATTCAGTCTCTCCCTCGGTATGCCAGTTAACCGCACAAATACTGTTTGTAAACAACGATACTATGAAATCCTATAAATGGAAAAGTACTGTACCATTGCAATATTTGTTTGGCTGGGATTACCTTTGTTTGCTCGAGGTTTGTTAATTCTAGAAAGCGATGCATCTCTGAATGACGATAGCAACGAGGGAATTTCTGCAGTTTTTGAAAATCGAGATGACTATAGTGACTATTCTTCAGACAATCCAATCAGTGCGGATGGTCATGACTCAATCAAGAGTGGGTCTCTGAATATCGACGGAGAATCTAACGATAAAATAATTTTGCCGGGTTTTGAAAATAGCAATGACTATCGTGACTATCCTTTAGAAAATCTAATCGACGGCGGTGGTCATGAAATGATGGAGAGTGATCCGGTAATGGAAGAGATCCCAAAAGATATCGAGTTGGTTTACCAAATGAATAAAAGGAGGCATGTTCCTGACCGTGGGTTCACAGAAGAAACGAGAAAACTAATGTTGGATCTTCATAACGTGTATCGGGGAAATGTTACACCACCAGCTGCTGATATGAACTTCTTGGTAAGTTTATTGATTTTTAATACATGTTTGTTAATATAATTTTTCTTGATATTCCATTTAACTTGATGGTTTCTCTAACAATCGTTATTAAACTCGTTATTAAACAAGAATTATAGATTAGAATTATTTTACAATCATTCATTCCCAGTTTTATAATAAAAACAAATGTGGTTCTTAAAACAAATAAGAATATTACTGCAAGAAAATGCCATATTTGAAAGTTCTAGTATTCTTATAACAAAGAAGAATATTTCTTGAAATAAACTGCTATATTTGAAACTCCAAGTATTCTTACAACAAAGAAAAATTATTGTAAGAAGTGTCATATTTGAAATTTCTTGTATTCTTATAACAAAAAAGAATATTTATTTTAAGAAAATACCATATTTGAAATTTCTTGTATTCTTATAACAAAAAAGAATATTTATTTTAAGAAAATACCATATTTGAAAGTTCTAACATTCCTACAAAAGAATGGATATTTATTGTAAGAATGTGCCAGATTTCAGAATTCTAGTACAGAAAACCTCTTTAGCACATCCTTCAAGGAAATGCTATAACACGGCGTACTGAAGAGAATGACGTATTTGGTTCAAATACAATAAATTAGTTACTTAAGTTGTACAATAAAATGGCATAGGTCTTCTTTTTAACAGAATTTCATAACTATCTTGTATATTATTATACTTGTAATGTTAGAAAATATTTTAAAAATTTCAACTTTTCTATTTAACTGGAAGTGTTATATAAGTTTCCTTATATATCTGGCTTCAAAAATTATAAAAGAAAAATTACTCTACGTTTTGTACATGCGCAATAAAAAATTATTTTATACAAATACTCATATTTTGTTTAATATTCAAAGTATTTACTTATTTCAATACAGTGCTTCTCTAACATATTGTCGAGTATTCTGCAAGTTTCTTATAATTTGGCTGAGAACTCTGCATGCTGTAAGCAAAAAACATGGGGGGAAATTTGGCATTTTTTACAGAAATCCCTTATATCTTCTCAGATAATCGTGCTATTTTTACGAAAATTCATGTAAGTATGGCGCACAGCAAAAAAAGGCATTGATGACAGTAGCAAATCATTATCAGCTTTCTGTGAAACGGGATGAGTCATTCACTAACCTTTGTTCACTTTCTGGTCGGTCCCCTAATTGCCCTAACGATGGAATCTTCAGTGTAAAATGTGAGTTCAAGCCTCTTCTTCACATGGTCGAAGTTCGAAGAAAATCCTTCCAGCCGGTTCGAGAGATATTCGAAAGAAAATGTTCAAATCATGAAGTGTTCACATAATACTGTCACCCACCTGTATGTATTTTATATAGCATTACTAGTCATCTTTGGCAACAAGCTCGCTTACCAGGGATATAGGTTATGTATCATATCAATGAAATCTGTTGCACTATTGTTGTTATTTAATTTTCCTTCAACAAGATATTTGAAAAGACTGTTTTTGATAGACATATAACCCATACTTTTGTTACTTATGCTTATGCATCTCTGTAATTAAAGATCTGTGATCTCTCCTAAAATTCAGGTTAATGTTATAGTACAATGGCGGCGAACCTATGGCCCGCGGGTCAGATACAGACCCGCTTTTTAAATGACCCACGCGTTGTTTTTATAAACTTATATTTTATATCGTAAAAGAGAGAGCAGACAATCGAAAATATTTAAAAAATTAAAGTATAAATATCTAATGTCAAACTTATAAAAAAAATTCCAAGTGGACGTTGACTATCTGTCACTGCACCTGTGTGTCACTCATGGTAATCAGTCATAAACTTGGCGTGTAGATTCGTAAGTAAAAGTTGTAGAACGAACAGGAAATAAATTTTTTAGAGGATTAATTTTTAAAAGTGTGAAAAAGGTCAGTGCCAAGATTTTATGTTAACAAATTTTTCTGTGTTTCCAAATTATTGGTACCCTTATTACCATCCACACGCCCTTTCAAAATGCCGCCACTGACTTAGTGACCCATGAGCTAGTATTAAAAATAGTAATAAACAAAAGTTGACCCACTTCTCAAAAAGGCTTGACATCACTGTTATTGCAGAAATCGTTAAAAATTTAATTAATATAGCAGTGCGTTAGCTGGTTTGAAACATGGTCATAAAACTAATAAAAAGCATGCGTATCTGATATATTTCATAATTTAATTAGTATCTTAAAGAAATTTTGTTTATAAAAACGAGAAAAGAAAATCAATACGCTGCAATAGCAAAGTAAAGCGTGAAACTGAAAGAGGGATGAAAACACTTTTAATGTCAAATTATCTTATAGGAAAGAATAGCAGTGTTTAGAAATGGGCTAACCATAATTTCTTCATAAAGATTTAACTCGTATATTCCTTCTGACAAAATGAACAGTACTTCATTGAAGAGGATGTACCTCAGAATAGAAACATTAAGAGCATTAAAGAAACTACTTCAAATAACATCATGAACACTAATGTGATGAATGAAATAAATTAAATGACTTGTTATATTTATCATTTACATCGAGGTTTCTTAAATTCATAAATAATCTATCTCTTTATTTAATGAACACGCCGAGAATGATCAACTAATCTAATGTTTTTTTTTTAAAAAAATGCTCAGATAAACTAATGTGGCTTATTTCCTTTCAAGGAATGGAATGACAGTTTAGAGAACTTGTTATATTTATCATTTACATAAGGGTTTCTTAAATTTAAAAATAATCTGTCTCTTTACTTAATGAAAACACCGAGTATGATCAACTGATCTAATGTTTTTTTTCTAAAAATGCTCATATAAACTAATGTGGTTTCTTTCCTTTAAAGGAATGGAATGACAGTTTAGAACAATTTGTACAGTTGCACACATGCTACGTGTTCAAGTAAATTATTATAGTTCATTTTCTGTAAAGAAATCGGATGATCGTTTAGAGCACCTCGCAAAGTTGCACATGTGTTATATTCTCAAGTAAATTAATGTAGTTTCTTGTCTTTAAAGGAATAGATGACATTTTAGCATAGTTGTATACACGCTCTATGTTCAAGTAAACTAATGTAGTTGCTTTCTTTCTTAAGAAATCGGCTAACAGTTTAGAGCACTTCCCACAATCGTACATATGTTTCATGTTTGAATAGTTTCTTTTCTTTCAAGGAATGGGATGACAGTTAAGATCAACTCGCATAGTTGTACACATTTTATTTTTTTTTTGCCTCCTAGCTGGATGGATATGAAAATAAAACCTTTATTGAAATTACAGCTTGTCAGGAAGTCTATCATTCAGATTGTGGAGCAACTCTTGACAAAGGAACTAGATTACGCCTAACCAACATTTCCATTGGCATTTGCTTTTTATTTTTACTTTAATTTTGTTTATATATTTACTTTTCTTTTATTTTTACTTATTGTTATTTTATTGTTTTTCTACATTTTATGAGTTATTCTTTCGGGTTGTTTCCTTCGAATTCTCTTCCTCGCCATAATGTACATGTTATATGCATTATAGAATTTGGTTGATGACCCTTTGGGCTCTGACTTGGCCAGAGTAGACCATCAGGTAGATGTGGCTTTACTGCTTGACACTCCGGAGGGCTTTGGAATAAAAATGCCGGCTGTGGGTCCTAGGTTTTTCTCCTTTTGGCGAACTGTGGTTTCCTTTACTTCCTCTTGTAGGGTGGGTTGATTCAAGGCCAGTGGCGTGATTAGGGTGGGGCAGGTAGAGCAGGTGCCCTGGGCGCAGTTGCCAAGGGGCGCAAAATTAAGGAATCAGTTGGTTGTATTTAAAAGAAAAGTAGGCTTTCTGTAGCTCTTAATCCCAAGATTCTTGAAAATTGAAATAGTTTCAACAAAGTGTGGGAAAATCTTAAGGATACAGTCATTTTTACAACCCGGAAACCTCAAGTTGCGACAAAATAACTAATAATATGTTACAGAGATTTTCTGACCAAAACACCCTAAACACGAAATTAAAAATCATTTAGAACTCCCACCCCACCGAGACACAAATTTGTGTCTCTGTGGGGTGGTAGATAAGGGAACATAGTTAGAAATCAGTTATCACTACAAGGTTTCTGATGGTTTCTCACGGTATGCATGATTCATACTGACTGGATGGATGTCAGCTTCTTCGGAAGTTGGTGATAAATGGTTCTGAAAAGTGCCACTCCTATTTTGAATCAGCATTCAGAAAAGAATGAAGAACGGAAAATATACTTCAATTTTTTCGTAGGGTAAGAGCACTCCAGCAACTTTAAAAGACGCAAGTTCGCTATCTTTACATTGTTTTTAGTACTGAATATTTCCATAATTTGTATGATGAAAATGCGATAGTGTTTATTTTAAATTTTAAGTCGCAAAACCTTGTTACAGTTGTTCTGCCAAATGAAAACAAACAAGCCCCCCCATAAAATACTGAAAGAAAGAGAGAAAAGACCACATCAAGTTTTGCAGTTGGTGGTAAAAATTATCAGTCAGTATTAACGTTGAAATCAAGTTAAATGAAAGCGATTTCTTTAATAGTAAACAATAACAAATACATAAAGAGGAGAAATTCAATTCCTGCTGTAATGTAAAGTGTTTTCTTTCCTCACTGAGTTACGATTGTTGTCACCAATTCATTTTACTGTTAACAAACACATTAAAGTTTGCTTTGACTAACAAATCATTAAACTACCAATACTCAGTTTAAAATAATTATCTAAATATATAAATATTGTAGTCATTTTTTTGTTTGTAATCCTCATATTTAGTACATGTACAATCTTTTCAGCACTAAAGTATTGTAATTATAAACACTTTTTAAACTTTTGCTTCAATAAAAGCCAGAAAGGTTATTTTATAACAATTAGGATACACTAAGCCTTTAAAATTTTTCAGAGATAATGTATCATTTTTCTATGCACATAAATAATGTCTACGAAAATAATAAGGAAGTGCAACTTTACATGTCATAGATAAATTAATAAAGTTATAATTTTAATTCATTCTTGAATCAGCATTTTTTCCCCTGTAATAGCGTATCCCTAAATTCCTACAATGAATTTTAACTTAGTCATAAGGTGCTAGATAAAACATTATTAAACTTTATCAGTGTTAAGTTTTGATTATTATATTTTAAAAGATGTATGAAATGATGTGATGAATATTATTAAATATATTATGAATATTATTAAATATATTTGTCACTAAGGTTTTTGTATCATATTATCTGTGTTAGCAAAATATTTACTTCAATGTTAAAGTTTTTATATACTGTCTGTGGGCAAAAAAGTAATGTATATAATTTTTTTCATTTTTTATACGTATATATGTGTTTGATTCGATTGATTAAGAGATTTATACACATTTTATGTTATTTTTCAAATACGAGATGAATGGAATGCACCTTTTATTTACATTTTTCTATTATAACAAAAGTCTCTTACGAAAAGCTTTGATTTTCTAATTTAATCCATATTTAAGGAATTAAAGTTAGAATGCGCAAATTTTCTGTGAAAATTTAGCGAAATTTTTTAAAAAAATTTGTAATGTGTAAATCCTATCAACTCAAAAATGCTTTATATGAGTTTTTAGTTTATTTGCAATTTCAATCTTTGCACTTCCAGGCATAAAGTTTAAAAAAAAAATTAGATCATATTTTAAAATAAAAAAGAGGGGGAGCAGTTTCGGTATTTGCCCTAGGCGCCATTTTATGTAGGTACACCACTGTTCACGGCAGCTCATCTATTTCCCGAGTGGCTTCAACTTGGGCTGGGTTTAGATCTCTTATTATTGCACATGTTACATGTTTAATTGAATTTACGAAGAAATGAAAAACTAAGCTAACCTTAAAGTCAAATTTAAAACTAGAAGAATTGTAGAAATGAATCCGATCATAAAATCTTTTCAACGGTTACCTGTAGACAGAGATTCAAAAAATTGGATTTTTTTCTGTAAGAGGTCTGACAAAACGTCTAAAAAATGACCTCTTGTAATCCGAAAAATCCCAAGAGAAATGGAAGACAATGGAAAGACTACCCGCAAATGAAATTCCGACACATCAAAACAGTTACACCGGAAAAAAAATTGTTTCAAAAAAGATTTTTAAATACAAAATAATCATCCATCAGGCAATAATTTGCCGTCATTGTAAAAAAAAATACTACAATTTACAAAGAAAAATATATCACACTTCACTAAGAAGAAAGCAACTTACTCATCCTACCGAAAACGAGAAAATTGTTGACTGATTCACTAAGATAACTAACTTTGATAAGTTCCAAACTTTCCAGCCTAGATTTCCAGAATCACTACTATTTTCCCAGAACACCGTCCCCCCTTGCCCCCCCCCCCAGCCATCTATTAATCAAAGGCTAAGTCTGTTGAATTAAACCAGGGTTGCCATATTGGGTTTTTTTAGGCCAAATTATGAAAATTTGGCCTTTTTCAAATCCCTTGGCCTCAGGAATTTTCATTTGGTCTTAAAATACATTTTTGGCCTTTTTTGACTTTATTTTCGTTAATGATTTTTAGGAGAATTTTTAATTACTTATCTTATTGTTTTTTAATAAATTTTTGATATTACGCATTTCAAATGATATATAATGAGCTGTCAAACGAAATAGCTTCTGAACAGAATAAAGATGTTTTAAATTTCTTTCACTTAAATTTTAGTTTAATAATAGAGCATTGAACATATGCCTATCAAGTGGGATTCAATTTTAATGAAGGATATCCTTTTTTCTAATAGCAAATGAGGTTCTCAATCAAGTTGTCAAATTTGGCCTTTTTTCGGCCTTATTTTGCTATTTTGATTGGCAATCCTGAACTGAACTAATGTTTTAATTTTTTTTTTCCTTTTAAGGAATGGGATGACAGTTTAGAACACCTCGCACAGTTGTGGGCAGATAACTGTGTGTTCGCTCATGGCAGACCTCCAGGCACAAACTACAATTTCGAAGGGAAAGTCTATCCTTACGGGCAGAATCTGTATATAGGTACCGATCCTTCAGGCTACAAAAGTCTCTGGATGTGGTACGAAGAATATATGCATTACGAATTAAGAAACCAAACCTGCAAACCCGATGAGCAATGTGGACATTATGTACAGGTAAGAAAAATTGCTTTTTTCAAAGCTGCTAAGTCTAAAAATGTCAATAATACAGGGGAAAACAGTCATTAACTCGTGTAACTGCAATATTTATTAATAAAGCTTACTGCAGTAACACTGTGATGGCCTATAGTAATCTGTTCGAGAGAATTTAAGAAATTCCGAATGTGCATCACACATAACGTAAAATAAGCAAACACTTTTTTTTTTATCTGTTTTAAAGCTGGGGCATTACTCCATTCTTTACTTACTTTGAAATAATTTCTTTTATAGTTCCATTGAATTAATCACTAAGATATAATTTAGGAGAATTTCATAGCCGTCATAATTGGTAGTTTCCTGTTACTTCAACATCACGCGAAATACATCTTCGTAAGTTATTCTAAATAATTTCCAAGTAGTGCCACTTCTTCGGGGTATAAAAGCAATGGTTACAGAGGTGTTGTTTAGCGGGAACTCACCGGAATGCCTTTCCGGTACTGCTTATTTTTCACAAAAAATAAATAAGAAAAATTGTAAAAACGTTCTTAAACCAGCGCGATTTTTGTCACTCAGGTTAGAGCGTTCCTGCACTTCTTATTTTACGACTAACCACAGAATGGTTGGCACGTCTATTTGTGGTTGTAGTTTTTGTGGGCTTCTCACTAGATCGGGTGATTTTAATTATTCCCTTAAACTATGAATTTTATTTTCTCGGAAGTATACCAAATGCCAGACAGGTGCTCTTGGGATCGTTAAAAAGCAATGGCATCTAACGAATCTTCCGGCTTTGGTTAGAATCAAGCCTATGAAGTTGGACATATGCGGCCAGCATAATCTCGAAGGTGAAAATGAAGATGTTCTGACATAGGAAATATTTGTTATAAAAAATCAGTCGTCAGTAATAGCATGCTATAGCCACTTTAAAACGTGCAGTAACTTTAATATAACAAGTAATTTATTTCAATCTCGACAATCTATAATTGCCCTGAGATGTATGTGGCGCTGGGCGGAGCTTAAAATAATCCCGCCCCTTTCGTCTACGTCATTATTGAACGAGCAAATCGGAAAAACTCATTATATTACCTCAGAAGAATACTACCGCAATTTCCAACAATAAAAGAGAAACACGCAATTAAATATTTGTTTAAACGATGAAAACGGTTGGAAATGCTTTGCAACAATGAAAAGTATTGTTGTAAATTATGACAAAAAATATTTTTAAAAATTTATTAAAATTAGAGAAAAATTGTTGAGCAACTTAGGTGGTATCATTGAGAAGGTAATTTTATGTACTTTCAGATGCTGTCAAATTGATTTTTGTGCTGTAATATTTTCGGAAGTCATTGAGAAAAACGTTAAAATTTCTATTATTTTTTAATTAATTAAAATTCCGAAAAAAGGGCTCCGAGACGCACATTCCCATCCTCCAAAGTTTATTTGTGCCAAATTTCGTGGCTCTAGGTCCAGTGGACTGCCCTGTAGACCGCCAACACACATTCTCCTTTGTTAATAGTAGAGATTTCGTAATGCAATTTTTCTGTCAGTGGATTTGCATTATTTTTACGCGGATAAAACGAAAATAATCGGTAAAAGTAAAGTTATTAACAAAAAGAAAGTTAGAGCCAAGTAATTCATCAGTCTTATTTTTCATTTTTTTTTTCATTTATTTCTTAAGCACTCTGCCAATATGCATAATATTTTGTATTATGCCATCCGTCAGTAAATCTGTGACAATCAGTTCTGATATATGGTTTGCAGGCTTAAAGACCTTCTTACATGAGCACGAATCTTCTAGTATCCATTAAAACGCAAATTCGTATCCCAATGTACATTGAATGAAATAATTTTAATGTTAGAAAAATAAATGTCAATTTTTTTATCAGCCATACTCCTAGTAGCGAATATTAATATGGATCTCATATTTATTTCAAATGCTTGGGTAAAACTTTTCAATATAACTGAAATACGTTATAGCTTAAAACTGATCTACCGTCACCGAACTCGTCAAACTTCCACACCACACCCAGTTCAGGACCTTTGGACAGTAACGGCAGATTTGGCATACACCAGGCCCACAGAAACCGCTTATCTTTGCTGGAATCAGTTTCAAGCCCGAAACCCTCCGATCCCAAGGCACCACCGCGACCCCTACAAAGATGGAAACGGAAAAGCAGCTAATCATAACAGAAAAGAAGATAATTGTTTTATTATTTTCTTGCATTTTTGGCCCTAGTTTCCTTTCAGTGGCAGTAGTCTGGTGAAACTAACTAGGGAAATGATTATTCAGTAGACAGGGTGATTTAAAAAAAAAAAAATGCCATCTGCTGCCTCCTGATGGCGTTTGCGCACCCGTGTTCCTGTGTGAAATTGGATGCCTATTGTATACCCGACCAATCTTTAAAGTTTGGCCACGTTTTTTAAAAAATGATCCTGTATATATTTTTTACATCAAACGATATGTTAAATTTTGAATTAATTAACAATTGAGGCAAATGAATTTTTTTCGCATTTCAATACTCTAAGATTCCTTTTGTTAATTTATTCTTATCGACTCTTTTGTAGATGGCTTGGGCTGAAAGTAAGCGCCTTGGTTGTGGAATCAAATTATGTGGAATGAGATATCTCATTGTGTGTCATTATTATCCAGGGTAAGAAAAATCTGTTTACAGAGATTTTTAAAGATATCCTCTAAATATGTCCTTATATCTTATGCATAACATTAAGACAAGGCAAGACACCACTTCATAACTATAACCTTTCGGTTATTTAAACAGTGTAGCGGACATGAAGTGAAAGAGACATCAAAAGACGCTCCATAGCTATCCCTCGCTCTGACCAAAGAGCTGAGGGATACTATTAGCATGGGGCTGACAAGAGATTTGTCCAATTACAATTTAGAGTACATAAAGAATACATGTAAATTGAGCGTTAATTACAATAGGAAAACAACTTAATAAGTTCTTGGTTAACAAAAGAGAAAAAGAAAATACATACAGAGATAAACACAAACGCACGCAATTGAGTACTAAAGGAAAAGTGAACTAAAATGTTCTTGGCTAAAACTGCAAGTTTAGAACACAGGTCAAGTAGAAAAGTCTGAGTTCGCTGACAACTAATTGTAGGCCGTCTATTTTCTTCAGGTGCATGTTGCAGAGAAGGAGGCTGCATTTAAAGCTAGGCATACATTGATGAGATTCAGGCACACTGATGAGATGATACAGACGAGAGTATTAAAGAAAAGCAGCACTTTCATTGGGAGCGTTCTTTGTGCCCGGTGCTGTGTACTTACGGGGTGGTTGGTGTTGGAGAAAGGCTGTGAAGTCGCTTGAGATTGGGATTTGATTAAGGAGGATGAAACACTCGATGCTGGATCTTAATGGATGATATTTCAGCATTAAATGAGAAAATACATGATGTAGAGAAGAGCTAATAAGGATTTTAACGAAAGAATAATATTAAGACACCTAAATTTGATTTCGTTTATTTTCAGAGTACTTTAAAATCTTTCATATTTTACTATACTAATCTGTTATTCATTTTTCACTATATTACCATTTATATTATCATTCCACCGGAGAGAAGATTCGACCGGTAAGGTTTGCAGTTAAATCTCGCTGTGATGGCATCCTCTCGTCCAAAGGAAAAATTAAAGAAAAATGAAAATCATAAATTTACATAATGCAGCAGGTTATCTGTATTAACCCATCAATGCCTGTCTTCCCTTTTTAGGGATGCTTCTAAAAGCGCATCATAAACTCGCAGGAATTATTTTTTCAACATAAATTAATAATTTTACGAAAAGTATTTTTTAGTATTCGTTTCTTTTATATTCAATACATGACAGCTGGTACCAAGCGTGCAGTTGATAGTGTAGCCATTTTATTTTCAAGTCAGACTCGAAAGTAGTTTCTTATTATGTCGAGAAGAAAAGTTTAGATTTGTTCAAATATTTATCAATTAATTTACTTGAATCCAACAAATATATCGATAAAAACAATTTTAAGAATAAGTTTGTTTGTTTTTTGGAATTTCATATAATTTTTTTCATTTTTCATTACATTCAAAAATTGGGACGCCAGGCTTAGGGGCTTAGGAGGATACATTGATTTGCCATTTGGAACGGATCGGGGATATGTTTCTTTTCCATTGAAATCCGTTCTAATCGTATTGATGGACTCCCATTAACAGATATTACATCATTCAAGAAAAGTACCAGAGACAGTTTTGAATATAAATATGATGGCAAGCAGAAAATTGTAATTTTAGTCAGACGGAACGACAAAAAAGTTGTAACAATAGCCTCAAATGTACATGATGCCTTGTCATTACATTAAAACGATGATCAAGCACTGATAAAAAACAATTTAAATTGACCAACCTAAACTAACAGAATGGATCAGAATATTGCAAATTATCGTTGTTCCATCCGAAACAAAAAGTAATGGTAGTCACTTTTTTAGTTTGGAGGTTAATATGCAAAATGCATGACTCTTATATCGTGTTTGTCCATCATCAAAACAATACCTTCCTCACCATTTTTCTTCAATTCCGCAGACAGGTAAGTTTGATGTACTTCCAAAAATATGCTGTGGATAAACTGCAGCCAATGACATCTTTATGGAGACCAAAGACATTAAAATCAAGAGTCCTTGACATTATCAGATATTATGGAGATAAATATTATGTTATTGTTAAAGAAACTCATCAAGTGCGATATGCCCATCGATTCAAAAAAGTGCACCGTAAATGTAGAAAGTGTCAGAGAAATGAAACTTTTTGAGGTAGGCAGGGAAAGGGTCCTGTTCAGAGAAGAGAATGCCATCCTCTCTATACAACATGTTTATGAAATTCCTCATAAGAATGCAATCAAGCATGCCATTTTAACACATGTCAAATATATAAGGGGTTATTTTTAGCAGCTACAAGAATTTTTTAGAAACCCTGGCTTATGTAGGAATTGAAGTCGAAAGCAAAACAAGGGCTGCAATAAAGGTCATATTTTCTTCATTTTGCATCGCTCTCTAACTTCTGCCTTTGCAAATGACCTCGTAATTTTGAACACTTATGACGAGAACTACTATCTCCTCTACAAACTTCCTCAACATACTAATGTGAGATCGTCTGAACAACGACGGCAGATTTAACTTGCAACATAGATGGCAGATTTGTGAAATCAAGTCTTGAATCCTCTATACTCCAAACCTTAAATCGATACCTACCATAATCCATTGCTATCAATTTCAGGATTAGGTGCTAGTTAGGTGCGAAGAAACTAATTGCTCTACGTCGGCGTATTAAACTATCCATTGACTTTATAATTTGTTGTAGTTAAAGTAATGCTATGAGATGTTTTCTGACAATAGGATATGCTTGAAATATTTCAGAAAAAATGCAGTTACCTGCGTAGGTATTGATGGATGGATTTTGCGTGTAGATTAATTGCATGCTGTTATTTAACTTCTTTCATATTCTTAAATTTCATTTTTTAAAGATGGAATGTTTTATTCAATTTTTTCATTCATCTTCATTCTTCATGTACCATAGTTTTGAAATTTCGTTGTTGTTCCCGATGATAATACTATATTTTTATATTTTCAGAACATAATAATCAGCTAATCGATTGATTTTGATTAAATTTTTGATTCGATATGAGATGGCAGCACGGTGAATTCATTCATTTCGAAGTTTTTAATCAATATCTTGTTAACTAATTCAAATTTCGGAATTTCAATGGTCAAAATGGATTCCTTAGTTTATTTCCCATCTTTTGGTACTTTCGGCTCGTTTCAGCATTCAGTAGTTCGTGAGAAGATAGCCGGACATAGATAGACACATACTTTTGTTTATCTTCATAAATTAATAGTGTATATAAAGTTTTAAAACGTGCTTTTACTAATGAACTAAAAAGTAGAAAAATAATTTTTTCTCAAAAATGTAGACATCAAAACAAAATCGTAAAAGCGTGAGGCACTGGAAACAATACTATAAAGAAATTAAGCTACATTGACTGTCATAAGAAAGAAAATTTCTAAACACTCGTTAGAATTTTTTAAAGATATGAAAAAATACAAGATGTCCGAGAATGAAGGGACACATTTAAAAAATTAATTTAAATATACCTAATAATGTTACAACTACGAGTTTTTTTAATGAGAGAGCAAATAAAAAGTTTTTTTCAGATAGGTAACGCGGCGATACGGCGTTCTAAATTTGCTACAGCGAGAGAATTCCGTACACAATGGCTACCGATCGGCAGAAGCCGATGCGCGCTTTCTGGTTTCCTTTTTTAGCTTTTCTTGAATATATCGAAAACTATTCATTTTCGAATTACAATTGATTTAACAAATTAAAGAGCGTAAAATCCCCTACAAATGCATGCTTTTATTTTTCTTCTAGCTTTAATATTTTCGCAGATAATGGATCTCAAAAAATGGGAGATTTTCAATAATTTAAGACCACCTAGACCACCGCAACGGCGCATTTCCTATCTGAAAATACTTTTTGAAATGCGCTCCCATTTTTAAAAAAATCGTAGTTGTAACATTATTAGGGTTTTTTTTTTTTCGTTAATTTTTGAAATGAGTCCCACAATTCTCGGACACCCTGTATTTCTATCAACTCATCAGGCTTTTAAAATTTTGCTTTGATCATATATTTCATAAAAAATATGTTATTTTCTACCTTTTAGTACAAAAATTAAAGCGCGTTTTTGAAAATACTTTTTATTTCTATTACTTGCTCTTTGATTCCTTTGAACGAAAACCATCTTGAGAAAACGTTGCAAATTTTCAGGGCAATTAAAGGCGCCCAGATGTTCCAAGTTGGAAGACCTTGTTCACTGTGCAATGAAGAGGATGGAGCTCTATGCAAAGACAAACTTTGTGGTAAGTTATGGAATTGGATTTTTTTTAATATGCGATAATTTCTTTATGCTGCAGTAATGAATTCTATAGAACATTCTGAAAGAATTTTGTTGCTTGTTTTGTAGAAAGTATAAATAAAGCATTCTTAATCTTCTAAACACTCGATCTAGAAGTTCCGAAGACCAAAATAAGCGCCAAAAAAGAAGAAAGAAAACAACGAAACATCAACCTTTTAGAATTATGTGCTTTTGTGTGCATATGAACACAATAACGCAAAAACATAACGGACTAAATAGAAGAAATTTTGAAAAAAGGCCTTATACCAAAATTGTTATTCTGTTTCTTGGAACATGATGACGCAGAAACGTAACAGGCTAAATAGAAGAAATTTTGTGAAACGTCCTTATACCAAAATTGTTATTCTGTTTCTTGGAACATGATGACGCAGAAACGTAACAGGCTAAATAGAAGAAATTTTGAAAAACG
>BGPR01022033.1:0-25811 GCA_013235015.1 Araneus ventricosus | reverse complement strand
GTGGATTAAATACATACGCATTGATTGTATAACTAGAAAACTCTGTATTTTCATTGCAAGTTCAAGAAGAAAAATCAAGCAAATTGTATGTTGAAATAGCACAGGCACACAAAAAGAACATATAATAATATTTAAATTTGGGAGCCAATAAACATAAACAAAAACTATTGAAGAATGTTAATGTTTTGATATATTTTTTTTTGAATTAATGATTCATAAAAAAATATATTTTCTCTTTTAAGAAAAGGAAGGGTTTTTTTTTTTGTAAATTTTTAATCTTTTCTTTAATTTATTTCCCTTTAGTATCAATTGCCCATAATAGACATAATAATGATCATCAAAAGTGTATAAATATAAAATTGTACATACTTTCAGAACAAGTTGAACAAGAAAAATTGAGCAAATTGGTTGTTGGAGCAGCATTAAAAGAACTCAAAATAATATGTAAATTTAAAAATCAATAAAAAATAAACATCAAACCCATTGAGAAGTGTTAATGTTTTACTTTCTCTTTTAGAATTAATAATTCATAAAAAAAATTTATACTCTTAAAAAAAAAAAAAACTCTTTTGCTGTTAATTTCGATCCGGTATCAGTTGTCCTTCCAACTCAAAATCTCCAATTTTGACAAGCTGTTTTTCATCCCTTATCTGTTTCCTCAAGTCAAATTCCTTAAAAGGGTATAAAGATCATAACAATCCTTATACAAGTACGAGCTGAATTCTTTTACTCTAATCCACTTAATGCTGTCCCAGAAAGCAACTTTTTTGTTGAGGACATTCCTTTCTCTATTGGTGAGCTGGAGTTTACTATGGCCATCTTTAAAATCTCGAAAGTAAGGGAGTCTTATCAGTGACATGATGATTTCTGCCACTTTGCATTATGATTTCGCGGTATTGTTCTGGGAGGAATATGGTCTAAATTTTCCTTAAATTTTTCTCAATTCTTCCGAAATTGCCATCACTGTCAAGATATGAATGTCCTACCTCACGAAATTTATATTCACTTACTTTGAAATATCCTTTAAGAATGAGATATTGTGCTTAAATTCTTATTATATGCTGAAAAAAAAAGAGTCTGACCTGATAATAAGATCTTTATTCCTTAAAGTTTTGCTGAATTCTAGAAGATTTAGAAGTGAAATAGCCATCTCATCTAAGTTTATTTAGCTGTTAAAGAGCTTAACAAACTAATATAAGTGATGAGTGAAAAACTTTTAAAGTTAAAGGAATACTTGGTCTACTGTCTGAACTTTATATGAATTAATTACATCAGCAATGCTGTCAAAAATTTCTTTTCCTTACCGTTAATTTCTCTATTCTTTATCCCACAATGTAGCTCAGTGTGATGTATGACTCACAATGAAGACTAGATAGAAAGAATTACTGATAACTTCTTTTAAAAGCAAATTATTTCCATATTCGAATTTTCTAGTCAATATTTTCGTCTGCATTAAAGTTATTTCCCTCGCTGAAAACGATTCAGCTTCAATGGAAGCAGATGTTATTTTACTCAAATTTAACAGGTTTTTTATGTTAAGGTCCCTTAAATTGTTCTTCCACTACGAAACAGCAAGAGACCATGCACTTAACATGTTCCTCTGAAAATTTCGTTATTACCACGTTTTTATTAACTCGCTTTCTTGTCCGTCTGTCTGTTTGGTACAAATCTTGCGATCGATTTTAAACTTCCCGATGAGCTGGAGACTTGAAACTTTAAACATAGTTCAGAACTAGATGACAATGCATTATTAATTCGCTTTCTTGTCTGTCTGTCCATTTGTCTGTCATTTCATATTTTGTATGACGCATCCGCAATACGTTTTTAATATATCTTGAAAACTATTAACATTACAGACTTGGTTCTTGGGTATATGGATGACCCATGGTATCATCGAAGCACCCCCATATTTTAGCCATATCTTTGCACATGCGCAGTACGTTTTTCATTATATCTCGAAAACTATTAACATTACAGATTTGATTCTTGGGTATATGGATGACCCATGGGATCATCAAAGCACCCCTATATTTTAGCAATATCTTTGCGCATGCGGAGTACGTTTTTCATTATATCTCGAAAACTATTAACATTACAGACTTGGGTATAAGGATGGCCCATGGGGCCATCAAAGCACCCCATATTTTAACCATATCTTTGCGCATGCGCAGTACGTTTTTCATTATATCTCAAAGGTCTCTGTGTCACATAACTTACTTTTTCAGGAAAATAACAATTTTTTATTTATGATCAGGTGAAGAGAAACTGAAATAAACCTGAAATTTGCCACATGTCTCGTCATAATCTCATCAAGATGTTTAAAATTGATTGCAAAATTTCACACACAGAAGACTAAAAAGCAGAAAATAATTATTTAAAAAAATAAAAATTTTAATAGACCACGTTTTTAAAACGGACTAAAAAGTATAAAATAATTTCTTCTAGCCCCATACAGATTTATAACCCCATACAGATTTAAAACGAAAAACGTGGGGCGCATGCAATATTTAATAGTAAGGAGTGTAGGGAGTAGCTGTTGTTGAGAAAACTCACACAACAGTTCATATCATTTCCATTGCAATAAAATTGTTAGTGAGTGAAATAAACTATTTATACATCAATTATCTATTACATGCGCCCCACGTTTTTCGTTTTGAATCTGTATGGGGTTATAAATCTGTATGGGGCTAGAAGAAATTATTTTATACTTTTTAGTCCGTTTTAAAAACGTGGTCTATTAAAATTTTTATTTTTTTTAAATAATTATTTTTTTACTTAAAACAGATTTAATGAACTTCCTGTATTTAAAAAACTAGACTTCAACATGTTCTTTTGCCCGATTATCTCAATTTTTTCAAAAATGTCACTTAACCCTTTAAGCAGTTTGCCCGTACAGTGTACGTGCTACCCGAAATTGGCCTCATCTGGTTTGCCCGTACGCCGTACGGGCATCGATATTTTCTCCTTTCCTTTTCTGGTTTGCCCGCATTTTTCATTATTGAAAGAGACTATTTAGTATTATTATTTTTCAACAGATGCCGTGGCTTTTCCATGTAAATGAAATGCTTTTCATCCGGGTTTTTCTATGTAGCGGGAACTTTTCTTTGAAATTTTTGTTCTACTGTATGCCGTGCTTGTGAATCTTATGGAAATTATGGATGGAATAGACGACGAAAATACTTTCTTGTTAGATGATGAACTACATTCTGATACAGATATTTCTTCTAATTATTTGGATTATTCCTCGGATGACTCGTGCAGTGAGCTCAGCTCTGATGAAGATTTGAGTTCTGCAAGAATTTTTACCGAGGTTGATGTGAAAAATCCACCTGTTCCGTGTCCTCGATTTAAATTTTCTCGTATTCCCTCTGTGCACGTACAATTTGACGACACTTCTGAACTGTTTGGAAAATTGTAAACTTCAAAATTCACAGGAAGTATGAGAGAAATTTTTGCAGAACTTGTAAACCATTCTTTACTGCATGCAGAATGTACTTGAAAAAAGCAAACATTTAGGGGGTTTTGTGTCCAAAATGGTAAAATAAAAAATGTTGTAAAAGCATTAAAAGTGACAAAAAATAAAAAAAAAAAATCTTAATATTCTTATTCTATTAAGTATGGTACTTAATTATATGCAATAAAAAAATATGCCTTTTTTGGAAGCATTTCTGGTAAAATAATTGACCGCTTAAAGGGTTAAACATGTTCATCCACTCAGCTCTTCAATTATGTAGAAGTCTTAAATTCATTTTTAATTCAGTCTGATTGGTTAAATCATCTATATACTCAACTATTAAGATTACTTGTCTCATAAGATAAAGTATGATTCTAATTTTCGTTGAAATTAGACTCATTTTAATTCCTAAAAGTCTGAAAGAATTAAACAATCTGATTTCCTTTTACAAAAAACTATTTTTGTGCATTAATAAAATAAACAAAGAACACCTGCAGGATATTTTAATACTGAATTCTGCATTTAAAATTATATATATTTCCTATATTATATATTTGTTAATTATATATTTGTTTTAATAATTGGAAAATACATCAGTATGCTGGAGAGAGGATTTTTCTCTAATCTAACTGATTGTTTATGTGTCTTATGTGGAAAAAAAAAGTGCTCATTTGTGTCATTTTCCACCAATTATTGAAGATTCAAAATCAACAGTCAACAATTATTTTATGATAAGTCAATGTTTTGTGTTGTATTGATAATTTCTCATATCACCAGACTTGTTCAAAACATGATGTATTTATTAGTAGCCTTTTCATGTATAATTTTATTAGCCGTACGAAGAATTTATATGAAAAAGATAAATATGATAGAATAACTTGTTTTTCAAGTTTTATTCCTTTTGATAAGTTGATAACATTGTATCTTTTTGTTTAGAGATGAACCAAGAGAAGTTGAACCTTTAAACCCACCAAAAGATAGCAAACCAGGTGATAGAGTATTTGTTGAAGGTTATGAAAGCTCTGAACCTGATGAACAGTTAAATCCTAAAAAGAAAGTCTGGGAAACTTTACAGGTAAGCCAAAATTCTTATTTTAAAAATGATAAAATTTACTTTTCCTATTACTGCTATATATGCTTATATTTCAATAAACTGCTGAAATGAAAACAAATTAAAAATATATGCTGAGTGTACAATTGTGATATATTTGTAAAATGCACCCTTCTTTTTTTTATCATCAATAAAAAAGTAACTTTATTTGTTTAGATGATAAAATTTCATTTTCCAAAAAGTTTAAAATTATTATAATTTCAAATTGACACATTTTTGTGGTATTTTAAAACTTGATCAACTGGAATTGAGATCAGGATCTATATCGAGTAGCTTAGTTCAGTAGCTTGGGGTGCAATAAAATTAGGCTGTGCTCATTTACTGTACTTCAACAGCGTGGGACAAAAATACAAGTTACATTGTGAATTTAGTCTATGTGTTATTTTATATATTGTCTCTAGTAATAATAATAATGATCAGGTTTATTTTCTTTTTAATTCAAGGCAACATTTGACAAAATTATTGGGCACATTTAGATTATTTCCATGATCTTTTAAATTTGCAATGAGCCTGGTCCTAAAGTCTTGCCCTTCAGATTGGAAGATCATAGGTTCAAGACCAATTCCACCAAAAATCCATTTGGGCTTGATGCATTTTAAATTTGCTATTCTGGGTAAAAGTGTCCTCATATTTCTCTGGCATGGAGGCGTAGATGGTGGGGTACTGGCTCAGGCAGCAGCCTTGTTATCTGAATGTGGTTCAAAATTGCGAGGTCTGTCGCAAAACAGCCTTTATGTAGCTTAAAAATTGGATGTTAATATGACTAGACTAAACTATAATATATGATGAATTTCCATAATTGGTGGTGATTAACCATTTCCATAATACAGGGTGGACCAAAAGTCCTTTACACATTTCAAAATTTAATAAAAAAAAATTAAAAATTGTGATGTCAGTGTGCAGTTTTCACTAAATTGCATTACCCGGCATAAAGTTTTTTGCCTTAAAGAAATTATTAATAAATCAAATTTAATTTTAAAAAATGTCTGTACCACAAAGCAGTATCGATGTACTGTTGTCCGTGCAATTCCTAATTAACTTGAAGCACTTCGTGTTGACCACGTAGGACTGCCGATAAACATTTGGCGGATTTGTTTGGCTTCATCATCTGACGTGCATGGCCCACCACTTCTTGGTCTGTTCAACAGGCTTCCAGTCACTAAAAATCTTTGGTGCAATGACAAAATGCTGTTTTGACAAGGAGTAGCTTCATGAAACATAGTACAAAACTTTCTTTGAACTTGAATAATGGACTTTGTTTCAAAGTACCAACTGACACAGTTTGCTCTTTCTGTTTCAGTCGTCATACTTGCATACAATGGTGAATTTTAAGCTAATCTTACTAAGCTAATGCTGTACCACTAGAGCTATCTATGTGCAAACAATTGAACCATTCTTTATGTCAAAAAACACATAATACAATTTAGTGAATCCTGCACACTGATATCACAATTTTTTTTTATTAAATTTTGAAATGTGTCAAGGACATATAGTTCACCCTGAATTTTCAGCTATGGTGGGCTTGTAAGGTTTTGTAATAGATGCATAGTAATTATAAACATACATATAAAGAAAAAATTCTCACAATTTGATTATTTAGTTTGACTCAATTAAATTATGCAATATATATATTTTTCTTTTTAGCCTGACTTGAAAACATCAAGCAGTTGTGTTGCAGAATGGCAAGGGAATCCTCTAATAGCTCCTTCTGGAGTTATTACTTGCAACTCTATGAAAGGAGCTCCAATTAAATAGCCTTTACAAGCTTTTAGGGACTCAAATAAGCTTGCTTATGTGATAATTTTCAATAAACCATGGAATTGGCACCTTTTATCTTCAAACTCAGTATTTTTAGGGACTTTTTGGTTCAAATTTACATCACTTAAGCAATAGCACTAGTATAGAGATAAACTCTATTTTTATTTTTAAACACTTATTGGTTTTCAAACCCTGCCTTTATTATGATTATTATTTTGTGTTAACTTAATTTTCTGTAAATAATTTGCTCATAAAATAAAATGACTCTTTAACTATTTATTTAAAATCATTGTCATTTTATGCAACTATAAAATAAACAATAAAAAGTGTCTACTGCATATGTGTGATTTTTACTTTTTTTTGCAGATTTAAACAAAAGATTTCATTAGCCTAAGTCTGCATTTTGCTAGAAATTATTTGTTTAGTAATTTTTGAAGAAAATTGTTTATTATTTTAGGTCATTCTGTTGCAGAATATTTCAAGGAACATTGTTATTGTCCTTTTTAACCTGTTAACACCCAACTTAGTTTAAAGCATAGATTTCAATAAATTTCTTTTAAATTGTGTTAAAAACAGCAAGATAAAAATAATTGTGAAGTAAAATTAAATGCTGAATTTTTTTTTTAGAAAAATTATTTAAAAATCAGTAAAACGTCATTAAAAAAAACTATTTTAGAGATATATTTTTAAATATTTTAAAAATTAGTCAAATATCCAAAAATACTTTCGAATTCCTTGCATTTCCTCAAAAAGAAATCGAAGGAAAAAAAAAAAAGAACATTTCATAATGGCTACATTTTCAACTTGAAAATCTAGATAATGGGTGGTATGTGCCTATTGAAAATTGATTAGAAGTTTGGGAATACATATAGACGAGTTTTCTGTTTTGTTTACTTACATGAAAAACCTTGACTTTTATTTGCAAGGTTTTTGGACTTCCTCTTTGAAGATTCCATTGACTTAGCATTAACCAGAATTACTTAGTTACAGCATTTTAATGTAAATAAACAAAATGGAAAACTTGTACATTTCTTAGACAAAGCAAAAATATAACAATGGAATGGGTTTTGTTTATTTATTGTCGTATTAATAGAACATTGAGCATTAACGGATTAATATTTGTTCTTTATTTGTATAAAACAGAGTTCTTTTTTGTGTGGTGTGTGAAGGCGAGAAATACTAAATATGAATGAATCTTTTGAAAATGTTATCAAAAGTTTTCAGAATGTTAAATTTTAATTTAATTTTGGTCATGTAAATTCAAAAGTAATCTAATTTACTCCCCCCCCCCTAAGATTTTTTACTGAATTGTGGTTCAACATTTACATCAGCTAATGATCTGTGCTCGTATAAAGACAATCTACCTAAATTCAGTGTGGTTTGTTATCTGAAATCAGTTGTGATAATTGTGCAGAGATAAGTGGAACCATTAAAGAATAAGTCATAGATTAAATTAGTGCTAGAATGTGTTAAAGAATGATAATAAAAACAAAAATAATGCTAGAAAACCTTTATACTTCTATTTAGTAAAGGAATTTGATTAAATTCTTAGAAATTGGGTTTTTTGAATTATTATTTTATTGTTGTCGAGTGGTCTAGTCCTAGATGAAACACAAGTCCTTTTTTAAAAAATACATAATATTTGATTGATGATTATTTTTGCTATGTATTATGAAAAACAAAGAAAATAAATGTTGATTTATTTTTAGACCTAAATAACCTTTTTTGTATAGGGAAATGCAAGAACATTAATCAACTTTTTTTGGAAAGCTAAAAAAATTATTTTACCAACATAATAAATAGAATTAAAGGGCCGTTCAAATATTATGTAAGCACCTGGGGGGGGGGTTGCGATTTGCTTATTTTTGCTGACAAGGAGGAGTATGAGTGAAGCTTATGTAAGACATTAAAATCACTTTATTTCCGAAAATCTCTTTTAAACTTACAAAAATAATTTAATTAAATTTGAAAAAAAAATTTCAATGATGTTCTGAGATCAAGCATTTTAACCACACAAGAGAAACATAAACGATAGGATTAATGTTCAATGAACACAATGGCTAATAGTATCTTCTTTGTAATAGCTGGAGGTGACAGCTCATAATAATGTTTGATGCTTGAGGCTTATTTCTGAGAACTTGCTACTATCTCTAATGATACAATTGGAATGAAAGGGACCAATATGTTGTATTGTGACAATACGAGTTTCCAAGCAAGCGCAAATAAACATGTTACAACAAACTTGAAACTCGTTGAATATTTCTTGTATATAAAAAATATACTCTTAGTCAGGGTTGAAGTTGCATCTTCTTAGTATGTACTAAAAATAAAAACAACAATCTCATTGAAAGCGGAAATAAAATAACGAATATTCTCAAACTGCAAATCCTTCGTAGACGTTGTCTGCTAATCAGTTGACATTTTTTTTTCTGCCTTGGGTTCTCATAGTTTTTTTTAAACAATAATAGTTCATTTTTTTTCTTTTTCGTTTCTTCTCTGGGATGTTTTTTTCACCAATCAATTTCATAGCTGTTAATATCCGATGAGAGTTAAGTGGATAATTGTTTTGATGAATTTATTCATTATTTGGAAAATGAAAAATGTTTTTGATTTTTTTTTCTTTCTATTATGCGTTGTTTTTCTTCGATGTTGCTGAACAATAATATTGTTTTTTTTTCAATCTTTTCTGATCTTAATTATGTTGTTTTCCTTCAACAACATTATGCACAATTTTTCGCTCGTTTTCATGAACAATTCTTCCGCCAATTTGTTCCGAAACCAAACTAATCACCTCACACCCCTCTCTGAAGTGGTTGAACCTCGTAACCATAGTGGCCGACAGCTCTACTGTCTGACGTCTCGGGAGTTTTTAAAACCACACAGTATATAAAACAAGTCAAATCGGAAATATGTCTTCATTTCGAGAAATATTGTCTAAATTTTTTTTTGAAAGTTTCAAAAAGTCTTCATCAGATAAACCTTTGAAGGATATTCAATATAAAACTAATGATGTGTGGCAGCAGTATAAAAATTCTTCTAAAAATGATAAAGAGCTAGAAGAGTTAGTGTTAAAAAGAGCTGAGGAAGAACTGCGAAAGGCAACCAAAAAGAAATGAAGTTTTTCTTGATTATTTTATAAAGGTAATTATAACCGATTTATTCTTAAAATTTTAAGAATATTTTACCATAACTTTAAATTTATAATTAACTTCGTATGAAATAACTTTACTTATTCTTCTTAATATTAATTATATAATATTTATAATATTAATTTATAATATTTTAGGCATATTTATTAAAATATGTAGAGTATACTGTGTAATATGTAATAAAGTGTTAAAATTAACATCTTTCTATAATTTTAATAGATAAATGATCGTTACTAACACAATCTTAAAGTGAAAGTATTCTTCAATTTTCAAAAGTAATAATCTAGGAAATTGAGTGGTTCGAATACGACTTTGAGTTTTGAATAAAATATTAAATAAATAACAATAATAGATTATGAAAATACTTTAAAAATGAATCATTCACCATTCCAAGATTTAATTTTTATTCACTTATGTTTTAGATTTAAAAAATTTTACATATTGTAATGATTGTTACCTTTCAAATTTATGTAGTTACAATAGTGTAATTGACAGTTATAAAAATGTTTTGAGCTTTATTGGAAAAGAAAGTTTTCATTTACTTTTATAAAACAACTTACGTTTTTGTTATAAAAGTGATTACAAATAGTTTAGTCCTTTTGTCACATGCTTAAAAAGTATAGGGGCAATTGTGAAAAATTAACGAAGAAGTTTATCAAGATTCCTTCCGAGGAGAAAGTAATGAAGTAGTAACAGAAGGGGGAAGCAATGTAATAACAGATACGGAAAAATGGGTTGAGCAACCTTGATCAGCATCTGAATTGATGATGGGCATGTGCAAAATTAAATTTAAAATATAGCTATATTCTTTTAAAATTGTGATAAACTAAGAAATTTTCTTAAACAAAATTGTAAGGATTTTTTTTTTCATTTTAAGCCAAGTTAATGTTTTTTTATTTAAATTAAGTCCTAAAATTTTTAAAATTAAATTATTACTGTTATAGATCTTGTAAAAAGAAAGAACGGGCAGGGGGGGGGGGGTCAAAAATCACCAAAAAAATGCTTACGTAATATTTGAATGGCCCATAAGATGCTATATTTATACATTGTTAATCTAATATAGGGTTTCAGTTGAGTTTTGGTCATAAATGACAATAAAATATTTATCACGATTTTTTTCTTAAAAATAGATCTGTATCAATCTGTCCCATACTAGAGGTCCATTGATACACACTTTGGGCACATTGAATAATCATGATTAATAGATGCAAAATCAAAAAATTTGTTTTATCAAAAAATTTTGTATTTCAAATCAAAGTTTAACAAAGTAACAAGCTTTTATTTTAATCAAAATTCCAAGTTTTTAATGAGACTGGAAAAGTGAAACAATAATGCCTTAGAAAAATAATTAAATCTCTACAGATAATAAAGGAGAATGTATGTGTAAAATTACTTCGGAAAGAAGGAATGTGTACCTCGAAGCCGTTTTTTGAAATTTTAATTACAATTAAGGAGAATTTCCGCATTCCTCCATGATAATTTATGAAAATAATATAGCACAAAAATAATTTTCACACCATCTGAAAATGCAAAAAATTATCTTTTTGATGATATTAGTTAAGTCTCGGTACATTTTTTTTTTCTCTACAATTTTAATAAATTCATAAAAAAAATATTTTAAACCTTATTTACAACAATACTTTTCATTTTTGCAATGAAATTCAAATCGTTTTCATAGTTAAAACTAGGGATGTAACGAATAGTGATTTGGCCAAATAACCAAATACTCGGCCGCATAATCAAATTTTTTAAAAGCATTTCATTTTTGATTGTAAATCGGATATTTTTGAAACTAAATGAAAAAATTTAGTTTTTATTGTTTATATATTTTAAAAAATGTGTAAACAATATATACCTTTATGTATATTTGTAATATTTTAAATACCTTAATTCCAATAATAAGCAATGAGAAAATCTCTTCATTTTTGGGATTGCTTCAAAGAAATAAGAGTCATCATTGTAGAACATGACAATGACAAACACTGAAGAAAACTGAACGGATAAATTAAAATTACTAGAAGTAGATTCCTATGTTGTTTAAGAACTTCTACAGTAGAACCCCAGGAATTCAAACTATTTGGGGCTGATCTCTGTTGAGATTCCGAGTAATTCGGATTATCTGGGAAATTCGGTAAAATACTCTTGATATACCAATGCAGTAGAATATTGACTCTGGGTGCTCTGTGAAAGAGTACAGAAAGAGCTTGCGCCAATTTGCACGGTACACTGGGAAGCAAGTTGAAGGTAAGAAGAAGATATCTGAATTTGTTAATTGTGTTGCTTCTTTTAAGTTAGGTGCTTCTTTTTAAGTTAATTCTTAAACGTTACCTTTTTTTTTTTATTCGTAATTGTTATTTTTCCTTCATTTTTCAGTAAAATTTTTTTCAGAAAATTAAAAAAAAAGATGTTCGGATTATCCCGGAATTTCGGATTACCGGCGTTCTACTGTAATAGGTAGGATGGAGTGTTTACTTAATTGGTGGGAAAAAATGCCGAAAAAATTTCTAAGGTTCGCAAATTTAACATGAAAATATCCTGCAATGCTTGCAAGCATTATATAGTGACCACTTATTTTCTGAAGAAGGTAATATGTGAAACCATATGCAACAGACTACTATAAATGATATGCAACATTATTAAATACACTTATGTACTATGCAAATTGGATAAATATTAGATTTTTATAATAAATGTAGTGGAATGTAATTCTGCAAAATTCTTTATTAAGTATATTTAAAACATTTTATCCTGCCGAGTATCTGTTTAGAATTCGGCCAGACCCGAATATATTCAGGAAAGTGCTGAATAGGCCTAATACTTAATATTCGCTACATCCCTAGTTGGTATTACATGTGTATGAAACCAAACAAAACAGACTTCATCCTAAAATTGCTGAAAAATTATTGTTCTTTCATAATAATTTCAGGCTTTGCAATAAATTATATTAACTTGATTAGATGCACCTATGCAACTTAAAATTAGGCAAATGTTAGATTTTTTAAATAAAAAATGCACTGAAATGTAATTCTGCAACATTCTTTGTGAAACAGGGTTGCGACAGAGCCGGGATATCAGGGAATTTGATCCATCTGGAAAAATCGGGGAAATTCGTAAAAATATCCAAAAATTAGGGAAAATTAATAGTTATTTGTTACTTGAGTTATTATCTATAAATTAGTATCTTATATCTAGCATTATTTGTAATAATAAATGGAATTTAAAAAAACGTATATTTATTTCTAAAAGCATAAGTTTTTGATTAGAGCAATTAACTTCTTGTGATTTGTTAAAGAATAAAGATTTGAAGTTAAGTTTTGACAGTTTCTCTTGTTTAAATCTTTGCTAAAATATATATTATTAGGTACATATAATTATACTATTTTTATATTTATGCTGCAACATGTTATTCTGGTACCAATGCAAAGAGCACTAATTAGTTATTGAACTGTTTTAAAGTTTTGAGCAAAGATCATAATAACCTTTACTGTTAACATAATTTAACTTTTGTTGCAAAGAGTAGTTTTAATGTTTCTTAGAATTCTTATGCAGTTTTATAAGCAAAGTATTTTATTAAAATTTCCAGTATTTTTTACATATAAGAAATGTAATATACTGTTTTAATAGATATTTTAGGATGTTAATTCCATTTTTTTAAATTAAATTTCATAAAAAAATTTAATTTTTTTCATATTAAATAACTGATAAAAGTGTTTTTAATAATATATATTGTACACATACAGTGATTCTGAGTAGGGAGAAAGCCAGGAAACCAATATAATTAGTAGCCGTAAATCAGGGAAATTTTTTTCACAGCTTCTGTAGCCACCCTGTGAAATGTGTATTTAAAAGCACATTAAAAAAAATATTATCCTGAATATTTTCGGCCGAATACCGAATTATTTGTTACATCCCAAGTTAAAACAAAAACTTAATTGCATATTTCTCTTAGATAGTTCATTTTTACGTTCTTTTCCATTTCTGAAGATGATTTTGCAAAGTAGTTGCTGTTAAGGCACACTGATACACACAGAAGACACGTGCCCCGGAATGAATTGTATCAATCTGCCCCAAGAGCCCATTTTACTTAACACAACTGGTCGAGCAAAAACAACGGTAAACCACCTCAAAACTTAATATAGTTCAGAAAAACAAATGTTTTTTCCTATCTTTGTAGTAGATTCCAGTGCAGGAAAACGTAACTAGTTAAAGAAATCGTACAACATCTATTTAGAGTAAAAAAATAACTTAGCAGTTTGATTCATTTGTAAATTAACTTTTGACTAAACATGGCTGAAAAATATACCCTGTGCTAAGGGTTACAGTGGCATATATATGAGGTGAGGTGAACATCTTTGGCCATTCCAATCCCCTATACATCGACCTGTTGCAATTTATCGGCAAGATGATACATGCATAAAAATTGCATATTGAAGTAATTTCATATACTTTTGTCAAGTTTAGAGGGAATGTACTACCGGAAGTTATAGACCAATTTTTATAAAATAAATTTAATTACTCTTAAGAAGAACACTTAGCAACTGTCATAATAAAAAGAAAACAATATTAAAATTGAAAAACAGCCGATTTTCATCACTTTTTCATATACGAAGTATACAAAGAGAAAGTATTGTAATCGTCAAAAAATTCGAACTCGACATTTTGACAAATCTCCACGTTTTAGACCTCCCCGAGTCCGAAAAACACAATTTTGGAATTATGTCTGTGTGTGAACACGATAACTCGAAAACTATTAGAGCTACGGGGATGAAATTTGGTATGTGGTCTTTAAACATAATTTGCAGGTTTCTATCAAATTTTGGACAAAATCCGTCAACGGGAAGTCTGTCTGTCTGTATGTCCGCGGTCATGTGAACACTATAACTCAAAAACTTGAATAGCTAGATGGATAAAATTTGGTACACAGTTTTATCGTCATGAATGTAGGCCCGTATTAAATTTTCGACCAAATCCGTCAAAAAGGGACGTTCAAATTGCATATTCAATTTCTTTTAATCCGATTCTCATGCGCAAAGTACTGGTAGCAATCTGTTATTGTTGTAAATTTTATTTAAAACAATAAATAATATTCTCAAACATGAATTGTAACAAATTTTTTATTGTTGTAAATAAAATTCAAACCGATCTCATTATTTCAGCAAATCTTTTATTTACGAACTTTTGCAATTGTTACAATTGTGGTAGTATAAATTGTTTTCTTGGGAATTCAATTCCAAAACAGAATTTTCGCTTTTGTATTCATTTCATTGCCTATTTTATCTCGCCTGCTTTAAAGTAATATTTTTTTGAAACGTGGCAACAGATATTTGATTTCAGGTTTGTTTCACTTTCTCGTATACGAAGTATGCAAAGAGAAAGTATTGTAATCGTCAAAGAAAATTCGAACTCAAGATTTTGACGAATCTCCACTTAGAATGTATACGAGAAAGTTTAGGGGAGACCACTCCCGCTGGTTATGATTTTTAAAGCTCATACAAGAACAGAAGATATCATTCTTACTTTCCTCCTTGTTTTATTTCTCACGAATTTGCAACTTTTACGTGTTATAAAAAAATAAATAAATAAACACCTTTTTTGGCCCACCATATTGTGTGCCTGCATAATTAAAATATTTGGTGAATGCAAGATTTGAACCTGTAGCATGAAAAAATGTCAATCCATCATCTTCATGTATTGTAAAAAAAAAGTTTCAGAAATCTATTATAAAAAAAAAAAAATCTTTTTAAAAGTGAGTCAAACTAGCGGCTATAATGAATAGTTTAATGTTTTGCTTGAAGAATCTACGGACAGTTTGAAGCTAGTCATTATTGATGCTGCATCCATGCAATATCTGGACAACACTAATTTGAAAACATTTATATGATACATTAGTTACCACAAACCAATTGTAACTTTTAAATTGAGAGATAAAAATTAACTGTATATTCAACTTTTCCTAGCATTAAAAAAAAAAAAAAAAGGGTTAAAAATAGGAAGGTGTTAGTCTTTATAGAATTTGTGTGCCATATAAAAATCAAGAGGCATTTATTTAAGAATATAGCTTCAAGTCAGGAAAACAATACCAATTAAATATTTGAATAAAGATTTATTTATTCTTACATGTATGTTAAGAAATAAAAGTATCCACAAGTCTATCACCATGATAGAATTAACAGAATCATATTTACAATTATAACTATCACACTTGGATAGTCTTAATAATGCCATTCTCCATGAGCATTCTATTTTTAAAAATGGAAAAAGAACAGAAATCCAGTTTCATGTCAGAAATATGACAATGGCTATATTTATTTGAACATATTTTGCTTTCCAAAATTTTTCAAAGCTGCCAAGATCTCTCGGTCATTGTTTAAGTTCTGATAATTGACAGCAGCAGTAACAATAGCTTTATGGAATTCAGCGGGATTAGAGTCATACTTTTGCATTATGTTCTTTACCACTCTTTCCAAAATTTTTCTTGATTCTTCTTTTTGGCTTTTCACTGGTTCATCAGCAGCTTTAGAAGGAGCAGCAGCAACCATCTCCGATTCACTCTCATCATCAACTTCCATCTGAATATCAAAAGTTCCTGTTTTCATCGTACCAGTAGCAATCCAGAATAACTCTTTCTTAATTATATCATCATTAGGTACGGAACTGCTGAAGTCAACTTTCTTTGTAACACATACAGCATACAAGTGTTTGCATCGTGCACCATTCAAGCCTAATGTACAGGAACAAACACAGATGTTCATGTCAACATAGTAAGATTTGCCACTCTTCACATTCTTAATTTCAAATTCTCCAGTAGGCAAGAGCTGAGCAGTCAGATCTGAAGTTTCTCTCATTTCAGGTTGAAATGATGCTAATAGGAAAGTTTCCAAAGTATTGTTAATGCAGTGAATGATCTTCTGCCTGTAATAGGTTTCCATGGTATCGGTGTAATATTTTAAGAGTTGCAATATGTTGTAACACTTGGTTAGAAAAACCTTATCTTTCAAAACATGACTTGCCATTTCTATACCACTGATTTCTTTGTCCTTGTCCAAGATTTCATTTTTGAAGCACACAGCCCAACGATCTGATAGGCTTTTTATTTCTTCAAAATGTTGTTTAAAATTGTCGTATTTCTGGACAACTTCATTGGTATTGAGAGCCTCACTAAGCTCTGTAAATTCTTCAACAGTTTTAGTTTGCATGATCTTGTATGCAAGAGAGAAAAGCATACATCTATCTGATTCATCAATACCATTTTCTGGATTCCACAACCACCGCCACAGTTGATGAGACATATTGTAAGCGCAAAGCAAAACTGCACTTTCGGGATAAACATTCCTTAGACTGTTTTGTAAAGCATCGTTGTTAGCAGTCAGGAATACTTCTGGACCCTGTCTACCAAATGAGCCAAAAGCTTTATCTGGCAATGTTTCTGCAAGCAATTTAAAACCAGCTGTGAGAATTTCTTCATTGTCTGAAGTGGTAATGAGAAGTCCCAGAGGCAAACCTTCTGTGCAACTGTATGCCATAACCACATAAACATAGCAACGACATCGGTCAAGATAGCCTGAATTATCGACAAATACAACTTCACCTGAAGATTTCATGGAATGAGCCCTTTGCATCAAAGGAGTTGAAAGAACAACAATTATGTCATCCCCAATTGTACTCATCGTGGCACTGCCTTTAGAAGCATTGATATCTTCTATTTCTTCTTTCAAGATACTAACTACCTTAGTTTCATTCCAGTCAAATTCTTCTAAGAAATTTTCATAAAACTTTGTCAGCCATTCTACAGATGGACAAACATAAGCATCAGTTAATACCTCTTCATACTCATCAGTATATTCTTCAAACAGATCTTTTTGGTGTGTGGTAAGAGCCATATCAACAGTGTAGCCACCTTTGAACATCTCAATAAACTTTTGCTTTACCACAGTGGATACTTCTTCTGAAGGAACAATTTTGGTTTCAACTGTATTAGAACCAATGCTGTGATTGTGAAGATGATATAGAACGACATTGCAAGGATATCCCACGAGGGATGCATTACCTTGGGATTGAGGTACATTGTATCTGGAAAGAATAATTTGAATTTGGTAAATACACTGTGAAAAACATAACTAATTCATGCTTCCATTACTTTTAGAGATGAAGATATGACAGTGTCAACCTTTGAATATAAGAAAAATATAAATGTTGATGAAATAATATTGGTTGCATCCTTAACATTACATCAACATCTGTCAGTGATAGAATTCAAATTTTCAGTTTCAAATAACCTCTTAAAAATTTTGATAGGCACGTTGAGCCTCTTATATAAGAACAAGCATAATTTCATTTTTACTTTCTCATATACAAAGTGAAAGTATTGTAATCGGCAAAAAGTTCGAACTCGGGATTTCGATGAATCTCCTCTTTTTTTTAGACCTCCCAACTAAAGATGAAAACAATTTTAAATTATGTCTGTCTGTGAACATGATAACTCAAAAACTATTAGAGCTATGGGGATGAAATTTGGTATGTGATTTTTACACATAATTTGTAGGTTTCTACCAAATTTTGGACAAAATCCATCTAAGGGAAGTCTGTCTGTCTGTCCACGTTCATAGGAACTCTATGATTCAAAAACTTACATAGCTAGATGGTTAAAATTTGGTACACGGTTTTTTCATCAGAAATGTAGGTCCGTATAAAAGTTTGGACCAAATCCATCAAAGTGTTGACTGTCTGTCATTCTGTATAATTACATACTTTTGAATGCCATAACTTCTTAACAAAATTACTTATATAAATGAAATTTCCATGTAGTCTTGAAACCCTAATTGTAGATTTGTCTCCAATTTTCATTTAAATTGATTTTAAAAAAAGGAGTTGAAAGGTTTTTTCCATTCTTCGCAAAAAGCTGTGAATGGTGGAGAGAGTGTTTTTCCCACCTTAGGGAATACAGCACGTTTTGCAGCATGCGGTATATTTTTTCCCTTACCAGTGTTATTTGTAGGCGAGAAAGTTTTGGGGAGGCCACTCCCACTGGTTTTTTGAAGTTCTTAGTGAAAAATTTCTTAGAATTAACTTAAATTTAAGCTTTATTCGATAAAGAACTCCCAAAGGGCATCCTCTTCAGATGATCTTCACTGTTAGAATACAGACCAGTGAGTGCCAAATTTGGTAGTTCTACAGCCTGTGGTTTGTAACTAAGTTATGTACAAACACACATATAAACAAATTTTACATAATATTAACAAAATATTATGATTTTGTAATTTTTATTCTAGACTAAGAAGTTATAGCATACAAAAAAATATATACATGGGTCTGTGATAAATTAACTGCAATAATGGAACTCTCTTTCTGATGTATTTTATAAATCAATGATTTTAATCTTTTCTGTTTAAGACAAATTCACTTAGTTCTCAGAATTGGTTGCATTAAACAATTTCTGCTACACTCAAATTTGTAGATCTTTCTCTCAGATTAGAGGTTTTGAACCGTGATACTCGCATCCCTGGGGGTATGCAGCAGACCAATTTGGGGGTATGCAAAAATAATGTTGGAAATATTGGAAAACTAAAAAGATGCAGGATTATAATGATAATAAAAGTAGAAGAATTTTGTTTCTCAAAGTTCTTAGTGTTGCAGAAATATAATATTTAATAACTTTCACAAACACATAACTTGTGGAAAGAGCTTTCTCATGTTATGCATATATTGATTACAAGCTTGACATAGCTCCAGACATGAGATAATATCTGTCTTCATTTGAACCTAATTTTATAAAACTTAGCTCCGTAAAACAAGCTAAGGATCACATTGAAGTTGCCGTCCACTTGAATAGTTGATTATCATGATGGATAATTGCTGTCTCTCATCATAAGTTAATGCAAAATTATTTAAGTGTTGTTTTCACTGGAGTTGAACTGCAGAAAATCAAAAATATACTATAAAAGTTATCAAGTGAATTTCAGTCATTTGACTTAAGCTATCCTATGTCCTTAACATTATTATTAAAAACATCTTGCTGTTGAGAATGATTGGGGGCATATGACAGTAGGGGGTACTCAAAAATAAAAAGATTAAAACATGGGGTATGGTAGGGGAAAAAAGATTGGGAGCTGCTGCTGTACAGGAAAATTTTAATCATCATAAAATGCCTAATAAAATAATTTTGAAAATGTAACTTCAAGATTGGTCTTCATTTCTTTTTTTTATATTACGTACAATCTTTTATTCAAAAAATGCTTTAACTCATTTTTCAAATAAGCTTGACTTGGCTTTTAAAATGGTATAGCATCATTTCAACATCTACAGAGGTAAAAAATTTAAAATATTACATAACTACAAAAAAAGTGAAAGACGTCAGAAATATGTTGTAATTTTCAACTACTAAAGTACTTAACTAAATTTTTATATAACATGTACAGAGAATCATTTAAAAACATTAATGATTAAAGTGAATAAAATAGAATACAACCTGAATCTTGGATCAGCTCTGATTCTGACCAACAGTCTTGCTGGGCAAGGCTTATCAATTTTCATGCGATCATTTGTAGATCCATATAAACAAACATACTCAGCCTGATGGTTTGAAAAAGTAAAATAAAAAGGGAATTTAGTTCATAAAAATGAGAAATGCAAAGGGGATACAGATCTCTAAACATTTCACAAAGTAAAAGAAAGAATTTTGAACTAGATACACAACAAAAGAAAAATCTACTCCATTGTAAAATAAGTTTCTAACATTAAATTTCAATGGCTAAATTAAATAGTAAAAGATCAATGAAATATTTAGAATCAAATGCTTTTGAATAAGTTACTATTTACTTTATCGCCAAATGATCTTTTACATTTTACAGATTTTTAATCAAAATTATAAATAACTTAAAAAAGTGTGGTATTTAAGGAAGCATATAGAAATAAACTATTGAAGGATTTAATCCCTCCAAACAGCCAAATTTTGGATCTGATAATATTCAGATCAAAATAATTGATTTCAATTTCAGAAATGAGCCCCGAGAAATGAAGTTTTAAGTATATGAATCATTTTTTTGACATTTAACAAATGTTTTAATTTGAAGACCATTTTACTCAGAATAATAATTTCTCTAATATTAATAAATAAAAAAAAATTTGGGGGGCATAATTTACAACAATACTTTTCATTGTTTAAACAAACATTTATTTGTGTGTTTCTCTCATTGTTGAAAGCTAAGGCTATATCTTAATGTTTAATACTACGTTATAATCAGCATATTTTCATCCAGCTAACATGCGGCTGTATGTAAAATTTGCTGCACCATTTTAAAGCTAAAATCAAATGCATATTTTGCAAGAGGAATAAAAGTGAAGTTAATGCCGACAATGTGCAATTTGATGTTGCATGACACAGACAGTCACTTGACTCTATTAGGGACATTCAAGCAGACAACAATCGGAACAGGTGCAAAGCTACTGAAAGAACATGGGTTAAATGTCTATCACAATTTAAAATTGTTAAAGGAACCATGAATATCAAATTATGCACAAGAGATTCAATTGAAATTATATTCCTGCGAACAAGCCGGTTGCTGAAGGCGGCTAGTCTATAATATAATGCAGAAAAAAATGTGTCTGTTACATTGTTACAAGAATTTCTCCTAAATGGTGAACAGTTGTGACATGAAATTTAAACATGCCATTCTAGAGTCCATTTCTAGGTCAAATGTGTTATTTTCAACTTTCAAAATTAATTATTTCTTAAGACATTTAATTAAATAACAAAAATTAAGCCAAACTTCAGAATTTTTGCTCAGTTTTTCACCAATAACCTCTGAAATAATTATCGCTACGCCATGTACCATCTTTCTCTTTAAGAAAGGAAGCTCAAATGATGATGCAGATTCCTTGGATTAAAATAATTTAATTTTGCAGAAAACAGAACAGACAACAGTCACAAACTCAAGTGCGTGAAGAAATGCATTAGTACATGAAATATGTAAAGATCGCAAAGCTCACTAGGCTTTATCATGATGGATAGCTCAACCAACTTTCTGACTGAACTTTAGAGCAGCTGTGTACCTTTTATAGTCTGGTGAGGTAAAGGATCAAACTTTCTAGACAATTCACCTTATCTTGAGAACCAAGCTTCACTGAGTTGGTTGGTTGTTTGGATCTTTTGGGCACAAAAGCCAGATTTAGCTATGCTGCAGCAAGCTTCCCAAAAAATCATTTGGCACCAAATTCAGTCACCAAGTACCAAAATTGACGAAACATTATAGATATGCCATCTTACAGAGAGAAAAATGATCTTTCCAATGAAGTTAAAGTAGTATACGATCTTTCATCTAATTTTTACAATTTTTTAAACAATCCTCATCAGTGTTTTAAGGTCATTCTAGGTTACTATTTTCAGTTTAAAATGAAGGGAGCAATCTAGAAGAAAAAAGAGGGAACACTATGCACTGTCTTTCCTTTAGGGTGCAGAAGCACCAAAAAGAGAGAGACAGAGAGAATGGTACTTTGGGTCATGGCAATAAAAACCATCCTATTGTTGATCAGGGGAGATGATGAGCAAGGAAAAATGGAATTTTAACAGTTGATAGACTTGTGCAAAGTGGTTCAAAGTATGGAGATAAAAAATAGAGAGGAGTTTAGCTGTTGGCTAGGGGACGTGGGAGAGGACAACCAAAATTTAACAAAAGACACTGCTGTAAACTGTTTTATTAAGTTTAAAGTGTTATAGTACTTAGACTTGAAAAGATTCTTATCCTGAGCAGTGAGCAATGCTGCATATATTGGCTAGCTTTCAATAATACTTTGTTATGGTGCACAATGTTATTTCAAAATTATCAATGACGACTTTATTATGCAATTTAAAATAATGTATACAAAACTCTATGCAAAACCACAGAGAATATCGTATAATAAATAATGCATTTCACATTATGAAATCAGTACATCAATAAATAAAGAACACACAATAAGACTTACTTTATATGCCAAGTTTTTACTGGTAGTTGGATAATTACGTAATAAAACATATGACACTTTAGCTAATTTTTCATGAGCAATCAACCATTCTGCAAACTGTTCCTTATTAACAAGAGGAATTCGAGCTTCAACTACATAACCTTTACGGTTATCACATTCAATATCCCTTATAGTTAAGAGTCGAGCTGACCATTCACTTGGAAACAATGTCTGAAATAATAATATAAAAATGAAAAATGTTAATGAAGTAATAATAACAAATAATGATGGATGTGTTTCTCAATTTGCAAACAAAAAAAGTCAATGTGAAATAGCAAGAATGGAATAAGAAAATATACATACAATTAGATGCTGTTCAGCAATTAGGAACCAATTTCAAATTATGCATTTTAACATACATTTTTTTATGTAAAATATTACAGAAAAACTTAAATGATAGATTGTTCCAAAGTTAATTATTGCATTACATGTAGTCTATTGTGCAATGGTTTGGAATTGTTTCAATTTTGTGTATCAAACTGCATACATTTATACACAGTTTTCAAAGTAAACCCAATATCCATAAATTGGTAGTTGGTTTGTAATCGCATAGCTGTGTTCAATTATGCATCAGCATAATTCATTTTTATGATATTCTTTTAAAATAAATGTACTATAAACAAAATAAATTCGAGTTAAGTGAACCAAGCATAGAGTTATCTAGTCAGCAATATTTTCTATTTTGAATAAGATTAAACTGCAAAACTGCCATGAAACCCTTTTTGCTAAAATTAAGTTTTAAGAATGTTCCAGAATAATATTTTTACTGAACTTGTCCTTGAAACAATACAGCATAATAATCTTAAAATATGCATGGTAAACTAATAGCAATGGGAAATTAAATGCATTACGTTAGGACCAATATAGCCATTTATTGAATTTAATAAAAAATATCTCTAGTTAAGTTAGATTTGGAAAAAAGACCTTTCATTTTTGTCTTATTTAAATATCAAAATAACAATGTACCTAACGTCTGATTAATCATTTTTTAAAAATCATGATTAAAGCATAATTAACAATAGATAACAATATAAATAAAGTTTACCTTAGGTGGAGCTAAAACTTCGAATTTTGATGGAACTGCATTGGGAGCTAAAAACCTATGGCCACAATTCTCGACAAACTGGTCTTCGGTAAAGTGAAAGCTACATAAAACATCACTTTTGGTTGGAACCCATTTATCCTTTCTCATTGCAGTCAGCCATTTGGTAAGTAGATCAGGTTTTGACAAAGGAAATCTAAAAAAATAAATTAGAGTTAATGATTTCAAAATAATTATTAAAAACATTTATATAGCTTATATTAAAATAATCAGTCTAAATATATACAAAAATAATGTTATCAAGGTAGAAAATATGCAAAAAGAAATCACATATTCATTTGCAGGAACATACTAATAGAAACAATTCTATGCATATCAATTCCTGGGCAAAATTACAAAGTAAGTTCATTTATTTCCTCGGAAACAGTATGTTCCGATACAATTTTAAAGAATGAGACACATGGTGAATTTGTTATTACCACAATTCATGTATGTTTCATATTGATTAAAGTTAGTATCACTGACACTGAAGAAATTAATAGAAATTTAAACAAATCATTAAGATATAAACAAATTTTTGATGAATCTAATATTTGCATCAACTTTTTAGTTTCACTTTGCCAAAATTATCAGTAGATTTACTTAAGTTTAAAACAAAATGTTTAATCCTGCACGTAGCCTGCCAACCATCTTCAACCAAAGAAAAAAATGGAAAAGAGTAAGAAGCGAAATTATGATGTTTATTTGATAGTGTAGTAACAAATATATAAGTTTCAAAAATGAGAAGATATTCTCAAATTATTTACAGCTCAATATACTGGTTGAGTTTATCTATGATGGTTTAAAAACACTAATTTATGAATGGACCAAATGTATCCCATACACAAATTTCTTGCCATAATAAAATGCAAAAATGAAATTTTAATACAGCCTCTTATTACTACTTAATCCCGAAACAAACTAGGAATTTTTCTTTCATTTCGTTTTCTTAATGAAATAACACGTTGCATCCAGAATTTATGAGGACATATCAGAAAGTAAGTTTCCCTATTTTTGACAATTTTAAATATACAATGAAGAAGGCATAGCATACATGAAGATGCATATATACCTTATTTTTCCAAAGAATCGCCTTATTTGTCCAGGTTTCAGTAAATCAATAAATGTAATACTTGGTAGTAGAAAAGATCCGCCCTGACAACGAAGCCAATTGGTTTGTTTAACGTCATCATTTGAGTGAAAATGCTCTGTTCAAAGACGCATTTTATAAACTTAGGAAATAATGAAAGTCAGAAGGGGCCAAATCAGGATGATAAGGAGGATGTGGCAGAATTTCCCAGAGCCAGAAATCCAAGAGATTTCGAATGGTACACATTGTATTTGGCATTCAGTTGTCATGCAATAACAGAACTCTATGGGAAAATAATAATGTGATATTATATTTCAATATATGATGAAGAATCAATCATACTTTTTTTGCCTTATCGCTGAATTAAAATCATCAACACGATTTACTGAAGTTGAAACTCTCCAAAATGTTGAGCCTTCCATTTTCAAAAATTAAAATATCATTTCCTTACACGTTTACAGTAATAAAAAGGAGTATCATATACTGCAGTAATTTTATGATAGATTTCAGATGGCAGTATCCTTTTAGTATACATACAGCAAATTACTGATTGCACTTCTTGCTTAGACCATTTGCTCAGTCTAAGTGGATTTTAAGTGGATGCCAAATGCATAAGCATTGATTGTTCTAGACAAAATAAATACAATATAACGTCGCAAATCTGGAATCGTCGGGACTTCGGCAATTCTGGATTAGGGATAATTCCAGATCTTAGATCATTTCCATATTAAGAAGTGATTTTAACATCATAAAACACATAATTCAATTGAAATTTTTAAAAAACTTATTTATTACTTGTTTTCTTTGATTTATAAACATAATTAATATGATTTCTTTTTAATCTTAACATTTTTACAAAACATTTCATTTAAAGTGAATTGCTTCATTAGCTTTGGTTTTTGATTCAGTAACTTCTCTTTTATTTTATGTATCGCCATTATGTCCGACTCCGAAATAAAGTCTCTTTGCTCAAGTCCTTTTATTGCGGTGTTCAACACTTCCACTAAGCTGTCAATTGGCATTTTATCTTCCGCTTGTGTTTCTTCTTCGCTCTCCTCGCTATCGGATACTGAAGTTTGGGAGTTCATCAACACCATACTGCATATTTCGGCATCGGTGAGCTGACACACTGTCGGGGCTTTATCGTCGCAATTCAGTACTTCAAAGGC
>BGPR01022031.1:0-25814 GCA_013235015.1 Araneus ventricosus | reverse complement strand
TTTCATCGTGATGTCTTAAGCCATGAATATCCTGTAGGAACAGAAACGAAATAAGTGGTGCGTTATAAAAATGCAGAGAATAGATAAAAACAATATATTGAAGATAAATCAATCTGGGAATAACAATATTAATTTGTCTTTGATATCTGCAAATTGTACCATGATTTCTTAAACCTGTGTTGGAACAGAAATACAATAAGTGGTATTTTATAAAAGTATAAGATATATATATATATATATAGAAATCTATTGAATATAAATTAGTCAATTATTATTATTATTAATTCACCGAGAGGTAGCCTACCAGATAAGATTTACGGTTATTCAAAACACTCTCAGGGTAAAGAAAAATTATAGAAAGGAGAGAAAAAATGAAATTAAAACAACAAGAATAATTAACATACAAAGTATACTAAAAAAGTCTGCGATGAATGTCTTAATTGCTGGTGAAAGCGACATGCCATGCCTTCGTTCATGTAGGATCATTATAATATTCATGAGTCGTGCCAGGGATCTTTTGTTTTGAACAATATTTTCACATTACGTCGAAAGGTTTCCAGAAATGGGCTCAATGAAAACCTTTCGACGTTGTGTGAAAATATTGTTCAAAACAAAAGTTCCCTGGCACAACTTATGAATATTAGTCAATCTACAATTAGTCAATACACAAATTGAAGAACAAAAGAGTCTATTCTATGATATCTGGGACACAGAATTTCGTCCTGATATCTTAAGGCATGAACATCCTTTTGAAACAGGAACAGAATAAATGATGCATTATAAAAGTACAGGGAATAGATACGAGTAATATGACAATGCAATATATTGAATATAAATTAGTTTTAAGAACTAAGGCACGCAATTTTACCCTAACATCTTATGCCATGAATGTCATCGCAAGCCAGCACAGAAGCAGAATAAATAATGCGTCATAAAATATAGAGGAATAGATAAAACAATATCTTGAATATAAATGTATTCGAAGAGCGATTGTTGAGATCTTGGGCGCTAAATTGCATCGTTACCCCTTTAGCCAAGAATATCCTGTTGAAACAAATACAGAATAAGCGGCACTTTATAGAAGTACAGGGAATATATTCAAAATATTCATATTGTTACGAAGTTGTGAAGTTGTTTCTCTGACATGTCAATCTTAGTACAAGAAAGAGAGTTTCACTGGGAGTCAAGACAATTAACTCCTATCTCGGCGACCATTTGACGACAAACTTGGCGACTTTGGAGACAAAGCGAATTTTCTAGAAAATTCATGAGTGATGGTCTTATCTCTACTAGGAGCGGAAATATCAAGAACCTTCTAGAGATTTCTATCCCTTTAAGACCGAGCCCGTACGATTGTGCTGGTTAGACATAAGCTAGTATTTATGCTTCCTGGATAGTTGTATGTAATAAATACCGGAAAGGAAAGACTATTCTGGTTTCCAGAATATCGGAAGTATTTATTTTTCTCAAAAGACATCAGAGACAGTCCATATTTCAATTATAGTCGCGTTCAGTCTGTTGGTAACAAATGCGAGCTAAGCATTTGAGTCATTTATGCGTCGTAATCAGGTAATTATTAATACATTTTTAATTGTTTGGATACCAATTGTTAATTTAATGTTGAAATAAATCAAAAATAGAAAAATATGTTAATTAACTGGTTTTTTTCTCGTTACGCATAATATTTCGTTACCACTCAATCGTGCAGCTTCGGCGTTAACACTTGAAAGAGATACTATATCCTTTTGAGACCCAAAAGTATAATTTTCGAACAATTAAAAAAATTCATATTAACACTCTTGATTGAATCATATTATACTATATATAATTAATTTATTAAATATATATTAAATAATTTAATTAATAAATTATTTAATTAATATAATTAATTGCACATAATTGATAGATGACAGCAGAAGGCCATCCAAAGCATTGTACAGTAGGATTTAAGGGCTTTGAACATTTTTAAGGGCTGGAAAGAAACATTTTTTATAAATAAAACACGCCTATTAAAATGGTAGCGGGGTCTCAAGCGGATAGTAAAAGAAACAAAACGTTTTAGTTTAAAAATTACATTATTGATGTCCTATCACCTAAAAATCAAATATTTTACATATAAATTTTTTTTCTGCTTTTAGCTTTTTCTCAAGTGTGATGCGACATATGTTCCATCGTCCCTGAACTATATTTAGTATTCTCCGAGACCCTTCTGCGACTCGTGTTACCGTTTGTTATTTTTCTGTTACATCTGGAGCATAAAATTCGTCACTTAGCACATTTTCTTTAAGTGCTTTGAAAGAATGTATATCTCTGTGATTGTAATAGAAATATTTTCCCACTAACATCACTCAAATGTGACAAGCTCTTCCATATTAACCACTTTGAAAGCTTCAGAACAAAGCATACAAGTCTCTTTCCCCAGTTTCTATCAGTAAAATTCGATCCCCTTCTTTGTTTTATTAATGAGGAAGCATGAATAGTTTGTTGTCAGTACACGTGTTCATAATTATTCAGTTACAACAAAGAAAGTATCTACAAGCCAAATTTACACTAAGTTCAGAGAAAAGTACATCTGGAAATACTCTGCCAGTCCTAATTATTATGCGAAATTCTACATGGTCCCTCTTGGAATACATTCATTATCCGTAACGAATACACAATAGATATTCCCCGAAGAAATAGGGGTAGATTTTCTAAAAAATAGGCGAAAGTAAATTGACGGGGACTTCCGAGAAGACGCTGCTATTTTAGCTTGAAGTTTCTCTGTACAGAAACGAACAGATTTTTTTCATGTAACTTTTGTTTTGTGCTTGAACATAAAAAAAGTCTATTTATGTCTTCTTTTTTTATTAAAAGTTTATAAGTATATCTCATATTATTAAGATGTCTAGAAGGAGGAAAACACTTACTCGAGGAAAAAAGAAAATGAGAAAAAAATTGTGTGGTGTTTACATAGATAATGCCTAACCCAAACGATCGTACGAGTTCCTGTTTACACAGAAGTTCCAGTTTATGCAGAAGTTTCTGATTACACAGAAGTTTCTGTTTACACGAGTTCCTGTTTTATGCAGAAAATGCCTAACAGGTACGATTGTACGGGTGCGCATCCGCATTTGAGGGAGGTCTTAAATTTTTAAAATTATTTTTTACAGTACTAGTGAGATCTAAGCTTATCTATAAACTAAAAAAATAATTAAAGATGAAAGACTTCCGGTCTTAAAGTGCTATGTGACATCACTTCCTTTTGGAACAGGTGTAAAAGCAAGCTCTGAAACCAAGAGTGAATTAGTTGGAGTTTGGTAAGCAGTGAAGTTGGTAAACTGAGACATTGAGCGCTATAGAAAGTAATATTACCGAGATTTATTGGTGATATCCGTTTTTAATTTATGCAAATGCTGTTCAGTTTTGTTACCTGTGATTAATGTTTTGCCGAAATCTTCGTGAAATAAAGTATTATTTTTTTATCCTGCTTGTTGGAGTTATGAACAACAGAGCATAGATAGATGAAAATATCAAACCTATAACGGTGTAGAAAAACACGTATACGATATGTGTTGATGAAAACTAACCTTTTCTTATGGATAATACAGATGAGGTAGCATTAGAATTTTTGCTTCTACTTTCGAATGGCTCAATATCACTTAATCGTTAAGTTTCCTTCCTCTGTTGACTGGCGCCATCGTTTCAATCATTCATCGACATTTAAAGATTTTCAATTGCATGATCAGCTTACAAATAAGGGTTTGTCTGTTCTGTTTTGCTGGTATTCTTTCTCAAAGAGATATATCTTCCAATTAACTTGTAGAAAATTTATCCAAATCCTCCACCCATAGTTTAAAATCTCCTGTCCCTCTCAACGATATCAAAAAGTATGTAAACATCATCCTTTACTCAAAAATGGAGGGCTCAGTGGAAGTAAATTTTCAAATAAGCTTCACTCTATCAAACATTTGATTGCAATTTGGCCTAGTTTACCCAACAGAAAACTTGATACAGTCCTCACCCGATAAAGAATTGGTCATACTCGATTCACTCATAGGCATCTGTTATTGGGGGAACCCGCCCCTCTTTTTACAGTATGCCAATGTCAAATGACTGTACACCACATTCTCATCGAATGCCCATAATTTAATCATCAACGCGTCCTTTGCTTTCATTCTACCTCGATCACTCTAAAAAGCATTTTTCATGAAGTTCATCACTCACAACATTTTGCTTTCTCAAAACTTATTGGTTTTTACTATTCTATCTGAATATTTTTAACTTGTTTTAAAGTCGTTTTTTCCCTGCGCCTTGTTTTTTAGAATCTTCACAATTTGGCGCGCGACAGTTATTTTTTTAACTAACTATTAAACTAAGACTTTATCTCGCACCATATGTTTGGCGCAGCGTAATCATTAATGGCTTTTGCACCAGTAAACTCAATCAAATCAAATCAAATCTAATCCTCTGTTGAGACTCATAAGTTTGTCTCCTAATGTCCCTAGAGATAATTTTTTCTCTTGTCAATTCTAGCATCCCATAGATTAACTGCTAAACAACGAAGAAAAACCATGTAATACTGCAGGCGATCAAAACAGATCATCCTTCCAAATGCTTGAGAAAAGGAAGAAGCATCCTCTGTTGAAACTCATATGTTGGCCTCATAATATCCTTGGACATAATTTTTTCCCTTGTCCACTGTAGCATCCCATAGATTAACTGCTAAACAACGAAGAAAAACTATGTAATACTGCAGGCGATCAAAATAGATCATCCTTCCAAATGCTTGAGAAAAGGAAGAAGCATCCTCTGTTGAAACTCATATGTTGGTCTCATAATATCCTTGGACATAATTTTTTCCCTTGTCCACTGTAGCATCCCATAGATTAACTGCTAAACAACGAAGAAAAACTATGTAATACTGCAGGCGATCAAAACAGATCATCCTTCCAAATGCTTGAGAAAAGGAAGAAGCATCCTCTGTTGAAACTCATATGTTGGTCTCATAATATCCTTGGACATAATTTTTTCCCTTGTCCACTGTAGCATCCCATAGATTAACTGCTAAACAACGAAGAAAAACTATGTAATACTGCAGGTGATCAAAACAGATCATCCTTCCAAATACTTGAGAAAAGGAGGAAGTATTATTCCGTTTTTGAATCTGAACCATCGTTTTAAAAGTGTAATTTCAGATATCATTTTGTCCTAGTGTAAAGGTCAAAAGTCTTGTGTATTTGCATTTTTGCCTGTGTATTGTGGTGGTGAACTCAAGAAATCGTATACAAAATCTCGATTATAAATTCGAATTTTCATGTACTCAACATATAGAACTCATTTAATTAAAAACCATTTATTTTGTTACACGAGAATTTATAATACGCTGATGTGCAAAAAGCACAGTTTCGTCAAATGCGAGAAATTTGCAATTAATACGAAAACTATGGTTAGAAATCACATGTGGAGAATCGTGCAACATACAACGAGTATCATACACATTTTACACTGGAGATTCAGTCACGAGGTCGCTTAGCAGATAAACCAGAAATTGATGAAGACGAAAAGGATTTCGGTTCGCCACGTTTCACAAGAAGCTGATAACGATTTAAAATTTTCATTAACGGTTTAGTTTGCTATGTACATTGCTTACATGTATTTTCGTAAAAGAGAATGGATATTCAGGATGATATATAGGGTTTTAAAAAAAATCCATATTCTATTTCTTTAAAAAAATCCATATTTTAACATATTCTAAGCAATATGAAGAAAATTAGACAAAAGAAAACTATCAACCACATAAATTTCTGTTGATAAACGTGTAATAAGATAAGTAGTTTCTCTCGCTTGTTCTGCTTTACCAGTTGCAGTTTTGATGTGTTCGCTCGTTCTGTCGTACCAGTTGTAGTTCTGATGTGTTCGTTCGTTCTGTTGTACCAGTTGTAGTTTTGATGTGTCCGCTCGTTCTTCTATATCAGTTGTAGTTTTGATGTGTTCGCTCGTCCTGTTTTATCAGTTGTAGTTTTGATGAGTTCGCTAGCTCTGTTGAACCAGTTGTAGTTCTGTTGTGTTCTCTAATTCTGTTGTTTGTGTCGCTAGTTCTGTTATATGGTGTTTCTGTTCACTTCAAATCGTGAGGTGAATAGAAACACCATATATTTAAATATTATAATGCATGGAATAATTATATAGGACCTAGAAATAATATAATTTGAATTTCAAATTAAAGTCATAGAAATGGAAAATTAAAAATTTTGTAAAAGTTAAGTTTAAGGTACGGAGCCATTCCTCTTCGCTTTGCATCACCAACTTTTTGTCGCCAAAGGCAAGATGGTTTGGCGATGTTAGGACATATGTTTTCGGTGAGTAGTGAACATTTTATTGCTCTCGTGCGTACGCGAACGGGTCAATTTTTTTAAACTTAAAAAACATCAGCGGCTTCGCCTTCAGCAAAGACGGTAACTAATAGCTTAGATTCTTCATTGAAAGTTTGGAATTTAGGTTTTTTTTCAGATTCCAAAAACAAGAATTCCCGCATGCGATGCTTGCAGTATCGCAAATGTGTTCCGGGCAATTTTTTTAACTTACAAAAACAACAGCGGCTTCGCTTTCAGAAAAGACGGAAACTACTAGCTTCGCTTCTTCATTCAATGTCAGCTGTCAGAAGTTTATAATAAGTCGATATGCTTCCAATTTTGCCAGAAACATCGTTTCGAAATGAATTACATCTTGTCGAAGAAATTAGAGAAATTGCAGCCGTAACAAATACTTCAGTTGTTAAAAATACTCTAACTAAACTGTCAAAATTAAAAACCGTTAAATTCCAGACGAAATATTATGCAAATTCTATTAAATCTTCCAATAAAACTTAAATTACTGCAATGGCTGACCAATCAATACGAAGTTTCGAAGCGCAGAACTCCAATTTAATGATGCGCGCGCCAGACACTAATTAGAACGTCACTGCGCAACCAAAACAAATGTAAACACATCGCTAAACCGTTTTCCTCTTGGCGTCAAAAAGCTGGCGATGCAATGTGTGGAGAAACGACTCCGTACCTTAAACTTAACTTTAACCAAAACTTTTTTTACGTAGTTAATGTTGCATAAAAAATCTTTTCAAAGAATAATATTTAAAAAAAACAATCGAATAAATTCTTGGTCAGATGACTCATGTTACATGAGTTTTGCAAATTTCGTTTTGAGAGTCGTTTCTCATCTTGCTGAAAGAAAAGGATGTGACGACACAGCAAAAGGAACCATTCATTTAGACGTTGGATGACATGTGTGGTTGCATTTGTCATATGACCGTGAATCCGAATTGGTTTTATTATTTAACTGTTATGAAAAACAACGTGAGTTGTGGAGATTTTGCATAAAAATGAAAATACTTTTTGAAAATTTTAGTACGTTAAATAATAGGGGAAGTTTTCCGAATTTGGACCACCAGGACAATTTTGAATGTACTATGATAGAGATGTAATTATAGTTAAAAACAAATAGGAGAATTTTTTGTATTTACTTATCTTCCAAACAACGTAATTAACTTTTTGTGAATTTCAGTTCTAAATAGGAAAAATATCTTAAAAATTCTTTCATCGGTCCAATTAAGGAAACTAATTGCCCAGATTATACCAGCAATTTCCTGAAGCCCTATTAAAGTAAAAATATTTTTCAATTCTAAAATTCACACCTGCAGACAATGTATGAATCCAAGTGTGAGATATTAAACAGTGTGTCTATTCTTTTTCCTTTTTATGTTTTCCAAAACGACATAAGATTTTGTTCTTATTGGACCAACATTTGATGTCTTTAATGTTCTTTTTCTTCTTTCGCTTATTCCAATTCCAATTTATGCGATCTACTGATTATAAATGTTTTCTTGGATAATCCTCTAGCTCAAGATAATAGTACAATTAATTAAATCTATTATCTTGTTAATTAATTGTACTATTATCTTGAGCTAGAGGATTATCCAAGAAAACATTTATAATCAGTAGATCGCATAAATTGGCATTGGAATAAGCGAAAGAAAAAAAAGAACATTAATCTGTCCAACTAAGGCAACCGTTTGTAATTAAATCTAAGCAAATTTGGGGCCAAAACACACACAAAAAAATCCCCTTACCGTACTATTTTCATAAAACTGTAGCAAAAACTTACCTTTAAACTATTTTAATAAAATTATTATAGTAATTGCAGCCAAACACATTCTCTATCTATAGCTCTCTATAATAACATATTTTACTACTGACTTTAAAACACCGTAAGGACATTTTGTATTTTGTTAAAATAATTAATTAATGATATCTAAACCCAAGCACTTGTTCTCTAACTGTAACCACGTAGCGCTTTCTCTTAGAAATGATTTCATATACTACATCTACATCGTTGTAACATAATTTTCTTATTTTACAGCCTCAATATTTAATAGAATTGAAGTTATGATACTGCTACAATCTAGGCACAGGTCCGATTTCAACGACTCTCTATTAAATTAAAAAATTTATTTTCTTTCTTTACTGTGAAGAAAAATTCTCGACGCATTAATCACATCCTTTCCATTGTGTATTAATTATATATGATAATTTTAAAAAAAATATATTTAGAATACGTGATATTTTTATTTTTAATTTGTATAATTCTAACTTTGAATAATCACATTTTCTTATGAATGAGTCCTTCTGGATAATCAACTTTACTATTTAAATATTAAACATGCTATTTCTCGGAAATTTTTGTACAGTTTTAAGCAATTTTGGCAAACGATTGCAGTTAATAGTTTACTGATAATTTAGTATTTTGCCATGTATATTCAGAATAATATCTGCAAAAATTAAATTATGTTAAAGGCAACTTTTATTTATGTAATTAATAAGAAATAATATTCCCAATTTTTAAGAAAGATAGTTAAATTATTATTCACCTATATATGTACCAACAGAATAATATCTTGATAAATGTTGTATTTCTTATCTTCAAAGAATATATTCAGTGACTACCGTGCCAGACTTCAAAATATCTCACCGAATAATTTTATAACTTCAATTTTCTGTTGAAAAATTTTCTTTTTAAAAAGTTCATAATTCATCATTGAAATACACCACATAATGCAAGAAATCCCGTTATTATAATTTAGACTAAATTTAATACTTCTTGCCGATTCAAGCATTTTTGCAATTGGAAATTTTTCACCATTTTTTATATTTCAAGTTCATTACAATAAACTGTATATGAATGCGGTAGTTTGTCCTGGGAAACAGAATCCAGTACAACCTGCTGCGCGAAAAAACCTTAAATAATATAAAAATTACTTTAAAAAAAAGTACATCATTTTTTTTTCTGTAAATATCTGGCAAAAACTTCTGATGGCAGCAAATAAAATTATTATTTTGGACATGATATACATGATTGCATCTCGTCTATGTAGATAGATTAGATTAATTGCATCCAACTGTATTTCTTGTTTAATCTTGGCTTTCAATATATAAAGCTTATTTACAAATTAGTTCTTGCATTTCAGTCTATGAACATTTGACATTTAAAAATTAATGTAACTTATATAGCTGATCTCGTGAGCATAATCTCAGATATTAAGACAACTCTTAAAGCAAATAAATTTACTGGCAGATGTAACTTGAGAGAGTAAGTATAGTCAAAATATTTTCACTTATTTCAGTGAGTGCAAATCTTTCAATTGTATTAAGACATTTTCTAGAACTTGATGTTATCTAGTGGATTGCAAGTTATGTCAAATATGCAGATAATTTCTAATCTGCATAAAGTTCTCGCTCTGCTTCTTAATTATTAAAAGTACGGTTAAGTTCCAAGCTTAGATGTTCTTCTTTATTAAGTGAAGCACTTCGAGATATCGCAAATCTCTTTAAAGCTGTGTGTCTCTTTTCACACACTTGAACACGTTAAGTGTCAGAAATAGGGAAATGTTTTTTCTTCCGATGTAATATTTTAATCGTCAAAATGAACAAACGTAATGAAATTCTTATTTAGAGAAGGTTGGACTCAAAATAAAAATACATGGTTTCAGCGAGCCAAAATGCTAGAGGAAATTTTCTTGATTTAGAATAATTTAGAAAGGGTTCATAAAGCTCTAAGATTTAAAAAATTTTAATGAATTTGTCATTTTAGAGTTCATTAATTCTATTTTTATATTGGAAGGCACATAATAGACACTTCACTTTAACAACAGGCTTATTATCTGAGATATAAGTTTTGCTTTTAGGGATTTTGATGGAACTGAAAAATTTCATAAACCAAATTCATGTGCATTCCACAATTAACAGTTGTTTTTAGCAATCTGCTCATAAACAAATGCTGTTTCTTTTAAATAACTATGTTGATGGACTGAAATTTCTAATTATGTTTGGGTACCTAACAGGGCGGGGACACTGTTTATAAGACAGACACCATTTATCTCAGCATTAAATATGCAGGATAATGTTCATTATAAGGTTGGATTCAGCTGAACAGGATTTGGTTTTGACAAAGGGTGATAAATTTGTCAAATAACTCCTTATTAATAATTATGGATGCCTCTTAACTATATTATATTAAGAGAATAAAATCTACCTGATTGTTTTCAGTTCTCAAATAACTCTACCAGATTTGTTACCAGTTGATGGCGTACGAGAACCAAAGCACTTTCCATTTACATGAGTGCTTTTCCGAAAACTGAAGAAAGCCTTGAGAAAATTCCGTTATAAATTACGAAACATGTAACTGCTTATCTCTACTAATATTAAAGAAGAATGTGTGTGTGTCTGTGTATTTGTGTGTTTGTGTGTTGGCGTTCTGCAGGGTACACAACTCGAGCTAGAGCTACAAAAGTTGGGACAAACATACTTTGGAGGATGGGAATGTGCACTTCGGAGCCTTTCTTGCGAAATTTTAATTGGAATTTTAATTAATTAAAAAGTAAGCGACGTTTTGGCATTTATCCTTAATAACTTTCGAAAATATTAAAGGACAAAAATTATTTTTACACCACTTGAAAGAGCAAAACATTACCTTTTCAATGATATCAATTAAGTTGTCGCACGTTTTTTTCTCTAATTTTAATAAATTTTAAAATATATTTTTGGCATAATTTACAACAATACTTTTCATTGTTGTAACGCAATTCAAACCGTTTTCATTGTTTAAACAAATATTTATTTGCGTGCTTCTCTTCCATTGTTGAAAGCTAAGGTAATGTGTTTTATGTTTAATGATATGTTTTAAACATCATATTTCCATTCAGCTAACATGCGGCTGGAAGTAAAATGTGTCGCGCCATTTTAAAGTTAAAATCAGATGCATATTTTCAAGAGGAATAAGAGAGTTCAAATGATGCCATTGTATGATACATGACACAGACAGTTACTGGACTCCGTTAAGGACGTTCATGCAGACAACGAACAGAATAGGTGCAAGGCTACTGAAAGAACATGAGTTAAATGTCTATCACGATTTGGAATTTAAAATACTTTGCTAAGGTAACCATGAATATAAAATTATGTACAGGAGATTCAATTGAAATTATATTCCCGGAGAAAAAGTTGATGGCTGAAGGCGGCTACTTAAAGAATAATTACGACTGTCACGTAAATGAGCGTACTTATTCAATGAGGAACCAACTACCATTTTATGGGTTTTATATTCACTATTGAAGACTGCACTTTAGTGAGTACAATTTTCCTCCAAAATCGAAACAACTCCAATTCATTTCGCGGCCGACTACCTATTAAATAATTAATTTCGGAAGCATGCAGCAATAAATCCTTTTCTGTATGGCTTTCTGAATGTAATTGCATCTCAAAATTTTGTTTTAGAGCTGGTTGATACACAGTTTACTACATTGTGTATTATCTAATTATAAAAATATACATAATTATATATATTATATAATTATGCATCATATAATTATAAAAATGTACTTTATAATTATAATAATAACTTAATTATAATAAATATAAAGTATATTTTATAATTACATATTATTTATAATTATTCTTATTTCATAAACAACGTTCAAAGATATTTACTGAAGTGAATGAATTTCACTGATTATTTGAAGGTAAAATTACATTACGAAACAGATTTATTCAGATGTTGTTAGTTGCTTTCGCTTTCTGTTTATAGACAAATATACAGAGAGTGATGCGAATAAAGTATTTCTGTTCAGATTTCTGAAGAGAAAAACTAGCAATTACATGACACACCAAAATTTGGTTGTCTGCGTTTCAGAACGAGGTAAGAGGATGAAAAACATTACATAATAAAACAGCTGAAAAAAATGACGGGAGGCTGTCTTTTTCAAATAGCCACTGATGTTAAAGGCGTAGGACTACTTTACTCGCGTGACTCTTTTCCAATTTTCAATTTTTTTTGTAACTTCTATTGTTACCCTTTATTTATAAAATAAGGCATTAGTTATGTTTTTAACATATGTAGTTACCGAGATATAAAGGATCTCCCATACAACGTTTTTTTGTGGCATTTTGGCGTGTGAATCAAATTCCTTTCTGAGACCCCAGTGAGAGGAACGTAGTCCTACCTTAAAACTGAGCATTTTTACCTTACTTTCATTATTGAAATTGGCGTTTTTAATGACAATTAAAATCTATTTTACTACTTATAATTACTATTAATCAAATTTAAGATTCCACTGTTATAAGAGGCCGATTTAAATATCAGTATGTCGGAGGTAGAGGGTACAAAGTCATAAAAGTGAAATTTTGCAGAAGAGTAATTTAAATGTTTGTATTTTGTCTCCTTATTTACAGCTTGCTTGATAATGAATATTTTTCAATAAATCCTTGTACATTTATTCTTTGGAGTATTGACATTTAAACCAGAACTCTGCAAGTTTTAAGGCTTATTAATTTTTAAATTTAAAAAATGTTACAAGCGTGTAAAATATGCCTTTTATAAAGCTGTTGCTTAATGAAATAACACATAGGGCCCATACCTCTATGTAATGCAACGACAGTAAAGTAAACTAATAACGCTATTCCAAAACTGGAAAAAGTAGATATAGTGCCTTTAACATCCAGTATACACGTAAGCATATTACTCAGTAGAAACTGTTCGCTCTACTTCAGATATCACTAATTTTTTGAACTTTTTCCATCATGTAATTCCCAGTTTCTTTAACATCCAGCATACACTTAAGCATATTACTCAGTATAAACTGCTCGCTCTACTTCAGATATCGCTAATTTTTTGAACTTTTTCCATCATGTAATTCCCAGTGTAGAAATGCGTATCACTGATATTTAGCGTTCTTATGACATTGGTTTCTTTTTTTCTCTGTAGTGGTTTGAATAGATTAAATTGATTTAGATAGAAACTTAATTCTATTAACTCTTCAACCTTACATGGAATAAATCTCATAAATTTGTTGACTGCCTAGGTCCCGTGTGTGGTGATACGAAGTCAGAAGAAAAGCATTTTTGCTATTTTAGGAATTTAATGATGACGACGCAAACAGTTAAGACGGCACAAACATTTAAATAGAAAAGAGATATAAGCGAAAGAATTAGGAGGGCAACCACTGCCCTGTACATCAAGTCATGTCAAATCATCGTAGGCAGTTTTGGCGTTGCTTTCCGTCGTTCGCCATCGCACAACAATGTCTGTCGCTAGCAAGAGCAAGCTAAGGTGGCGTGACGTGATGTCAGCTGGTAGAGAAAAAGTGTACGAGCGCCTCCTGGCGGTATACTACATTTATTAGGAAAATTCGTCGCACATTGGGATAAAGAATTAAATTTAGAAATGGGAATAGATAAATGTAGCGGGATTGTTGTTAGAGCACAAAAGGAAGCTTCAATTAAAAAAGAAAGTAAACTACAAAATTAATTCACGCTATGATTTTATCAAAGAAAGAAGCACAGGGAAGTTACAAACGGAAAGTCTGAATGTTTTTATGCTCTAAAAATTAAGAATAAATGCAGAAAAATAGCTACATCTTATACATATAGGTAATTCAAAATCACTAATTTCAATGATAAAACTGATATTTGAAACAATAAATAAAATATTTTGTTTCGCTATTTCCTCTTTGAGATAGAAAGTTCATTATTTAAAACGTCATTACATTTCAAGAAATTTTTTTATGAGCGATTACGTTTGAAAATAGAAAAAATATCGAAGGGCACACTGCTTTTTAGACTGATGATGTAGAATGATGCAGAAGTATTTGGAGTCTTAACTGCAAAAAATTTGGAACGAACATGAATTATATTTTCCTGTAGATACCTTTACATGTAGCGAAATAACTAGCATAATTACTAAATTCAACATTAGTATGATTAGAAACATATGTACTGGATTTTCAAAATATAATAAATTTATTATTGTAATAATTATGTTGAATGCTCTACAGATCTAATTTAAATTAAATAATATTAATAAAGATAAATTAATAACAAGAAATTTAATAACCGAAAAAAAGAAAGAGGACTCAAACGCAAGGAGACTGAAAGACTCAATGAGTGATTTTAATGGTTTAAATTTTTAGATAAAATTACATCAAAGATTTTAGTTATCGAGCATTCACTTATATACTTCGAATACAATTAGCTTTTAACCTTAAATTCAACTTATTCAACGAGACAAATCACCGAATCCATAATTTTTCTTCTAGTTTGTTGAGTCGCATGCTCTTCCATATTTAGCATTCAGAGAACACATTGAGTCGCAACTTCAATATAGCAACATTTTATGAACATTAACGGAGATGAAAATTCGATGTAAACAAGTCATGGAAATAAGACAGACGCTATAAGCAAATTATTTATTGATCCGCGTATTTGGTTTTTAATATTAGTCCAGCATGCAGTTGGACTCTAATTTGCTCATTTGAAGTTTGTTTTATCATTACCAATTGCAACTTCCATAATTTATTTAAATTAAAATAACAGACTTAAAGGATTTTTAATGTTGTTCCTTCACACTCTATTCAATTATAGAATAGCAAATTCGATTCTCTTCATAAACGACGAAGCTAAATAAAAAACACGCCAAATTGTGTATATGAGGTAAATGATGGAAAATATTCTCGCTAGGTTTGTTAAGATAGTTTACATAAGATGTCTCCGTACGTAACATTTTTTTTCAGATAAAACCATAAGCTGATTTTTATAATTATTATACTGCAATAAATCAAGCATTCAAATTTTGATTTTGTTGAAAGTAAAACCATGATTTTAACCAGGTAAGAATTATTGAACTATACATAACTTATTCCCGGCACTTTTTGGTCCAGTTTTCCCAAAACAGGATTCTTTGGTTTTGTAAAGGCACCGAGAAACTTCAAGAACCAAATCCTAGAGGCTTACCTAATCTCAAAGGATCCAAAGTTCGACACTTTGAATCTCTTGGGAGAAGAAAAATACATCCGAAAATCTCCTCTGAAAGTGAAAAAGATCTTGGCCATTGGAAGTCCACTTAGAATAATGGGTTGTCTCGAAATAAATCGCTGCTCACTTTGGAGGAGCGCAAGAAAATCTTACTTTTATCTGATCTTTGATGTAGCAACCAAGTGCAGGAGAGAAACCAGAATGAAAGATTTGTAAATTTTTGAGAGATCAATGTACATTCCAATACGATGTTATTTATGAAACAATTTCTTAAACTTTAATAAACAATTTCTTAACTTTTATTGACTTTAATACTGGCAAAAGTCTGCGTGCGAAACGGCAAATTGGCTTAAAATTTATTTTTATAAGAATAAAAAGTATTGTTGGAAATTGCGTTAAAAATAAATTTTTAAACGTTAATAAAAATAAGCGAAAACCTTTTATCACAATGGAATTAACTTCATTAAAAATATAATTTTCTGCTCTTTAAAATGGGATAAAAATAATTGATATCTAATAAATATTTCAGAAGTTATTGGCAAAAAACGTATAAGCATTAGGCTTAACAGTGGATAATTTTCGTTATTTAATTAAATATCTTAAGAACTAATTAACTATGAAAGTTGAAAATAGCACCGTTGACCTAGAAATTTACTCTAGAATGTCGTCTGCAAATTTCATGTCGCTACCGTTCTCCGTTTAGCAGGAGTTCTTGTGACCGACCGACAGACGGACGGAAAGACAGACACATGTATTTTCTGTCTTATATCATAGATTTATTTGTTTATAAATATTTTTATTGTAATTTAAACGTTTTGGCAAATACTAACCTTAGGTTTTTGATTTTTATTGTGTATTCATCCGTGTTATTTCGACACTTTAGGAAAATTTTATGAAATTGTCGCTGCTCTTTCATTTTGTTGGCTTTAGAATTGAACTGAAAATTTAAATAATTTATACTTGTAATCATAAAAGTCATCGATTTCATTACAATTTAAATTTATTTATTTCTTTTTTTAAATTTATCTTCATTACGAAACATATTTTAGGAAGGAAGGTTTTTCATAATGTATCTTTAACCTTTCGCCCTAAAAAGAAAAGGAAAGAAAATGTTTATACTGTCTTAATTTAATTAAAATTAAATAAATATCTAAAATCTAGTAAATTATTTTAAAAATTATACGTACGTTTTCATCTCTCCACTAAAAGTAAAAAGGAGTGATAAGATCAATAAATAATAGTGAAGATCATTTCATACAATATGAACATCTCGAAACTTATTAAACAGTGCAAAATAACAGCCAAATAGATTTTCCGTTTTATTTTACCGGAATATTGCTGACATTCAGTATTGAATAGGAACGTCATTTATTAAAAATTGTCCCATATTTCAACGCTGAATTTGGTAAAAGAAAATAAAACGTTTATTTTTCTATAATGCAATGCAATTAAATAAAATTATTCTTAGAGTGGTATTTTTAATATAAATCTGGCACAATATGTTTTTTGTGCAAATCTTGCCAATTAAAAAAATTAAAAAATGCTAGAATACGTCATCACTAACGATGAACTGAGTAAAAATATGCAACAGACTTTTGCTTGAATGGGTCTATTTTTTTCTCCATTTCTAACGTGTTCATAAAAAAAACGCATGATACAAAATTACGGTATTTGAAAAAGAGAAGAAAGTTAATTTCATTGATAAAAGATCTTTCCTTTAAAAAAATCCGCAGGGAAAAAGAAAGAAAAATAGAATACTCAAAGAATGCAAAATTAAAAAAAAGAAAGCATGAATCTCATTCCCGAATAAATGTGTGAATTACAAAAAAAAAATCTGGAATCCCTATCAGTTTTCATAAAAAAAAAGTTTATCACTGTTTCCTTTTTCTTTTTATCTTTTCCTAGTATTTAGAATTGTTGTACTTACAGATAAAAAGGTTTCCTGATATAGTATGATTAAAATAACTTCATTCTCTTTATTTTCACTAACATCATTTTCAAATGAAATGTTGTACAACCAGCGTTGCGAATTTTGTTTTTCATCAACTTCGTTGTTTAATCCAAATTCATTACAGTGTTACTAGTTTATAAAGAAAATAGAACTTTTATAAATAGTCAAATTAGGTAGGATGGGAATTCTACACTGAAAAGAATTTTGAATCGCAGGTAAGACAAAAGATAATTAAAAACCAAGGACGCTCATTTTCATTATTTCAAATATTGTTCTAGTTTTCGATTCATTTTCCCGCTCATACTCTTCTACAACGTAGGGAGGAGTTAGAATTCATCCAAAATTTCTTAAAACAAATTGCGGGAAATCATAAAGAATTACTCCTTTCAGTCACGAGAACATACGCAAATAGCAATACCAGTATTTTACTTTACTTTACACAGCAACACACCTCTGCCTCCAAATATAGATCTACGGTTTGCAATTTGGATGGTTGTGCGTAAAGAATCTTTATTGATTCCGCACAAAAAAATGACGTGGAGTAGAACAAATTGTTAAACAAGTTTTTGATTTACACCTTTTTAAATTGATGTGAAACAGATTGGCCTCCAACGAAAACGAGGGAAAAAAGCCTCTTGAAATATAGAATTTTTATGGCTTGAATAAATAATACATAATTAAAGTAGCAAAAATACAACACAAAAAATATAATAAAATAAAAAAAATATAAGGTTCACAGGTGGTCTACATCGTTGACTACATAGATGCAACCACTCGTCAAAGGTACGGTCGTTGCTGCTTTAGTACTGTGAGGCACGCAAAATAGACTCTATTACGAGATTATCATGCGTGGAATACTCACAAGGAAGTACGTACAGTCATCGACGATAGAACCTGTTAACCATCCACCACCACAATTATTGTACTACCAGGAGAACCGAGAGCTGCTTATTTATACCGCAACCTCCCATCCTTGATTCTCGAGGTTCACCCACAACAGGAATGGCGATAGACTTTGCCCGATGGGAGGGGCCGATTTGCCCGACAGGGGGGCACGGTCTTCCCGAAAAGGGGGCACGACCTGCTGTATGGGGCGACGAATGGAATGAAATTGGCCTCAAATTTTTGCCAGATTATTATTTATCAACTACAGTTGAATACCCCGTACAAAAATTTTCCCCGATGGGGGGCCCCAGCATCCCCGGTCCCCTGGCGTCACCCCTGCACCACAACATGGCTGAATACAGAACGCCCCCCATGACCCAGTACCTGAAGCCATAACGGCGACCGAAACATGGCTGAATACAGGGTGTCCGGCAAAAAGTATCGAAAAGTAATGGATTATAATTATAGAACTACTCATTAGAATTTAAAAATATTAATTTGAATAAAACAAACATCTCACTAATTATTTTGACACCAATACAATTCGATGCTTGCATCTTCCGTATCACGACAAATGTCTAAAGGGTAATCGAGTACCACGTAGTTCTCCATAGCATATCAGGAGTTATTAATCGAATTGCTTGATTCATATGCATCTTAAACTTATACATGGTTTCAATTTATTTGCTGATTCACAATGGATTTGATTCATTTCCCGGCAAAAAAGTTTAATTGAGTCAAATTCAGGAACCTTGGGGTTCCGGCAACTGGGCCCCCTCTTCCTATCCAACGTCCTGGAAATTTTTCATTCCAAAACGCGTAACAATTTCGTGATAGTGTTGTGGGGCGTCGCCTTGTTGGAAAAGGAAATAAGATGGAATTTTTGGGACACCTAAGTTTTCCAGCATATCAAGATATATGTGTCCCACAACTGTGAGCTCCACAATTTTCATATTGTCGCCGTGAGGCTGAATTGTATATACTGAAAAAATCTTGGAAATTATTTCAATCCATTGAGAAGAAAACTAATTGTAATATCATAAATCTTGCGTTATATTTTTCTGTTTTTATTTATTCAAAAAATATTTTATTTTCCATAAAACTAACACGATGCCATCAATTTATTACTACCACAATGAATTATTATGTTCAATGATATCCTTGTATAACATGGAAGATTCCTTTTGTTTTCTATTCGAAGCAACCAAATCAGTTGCAATTAAATTTTGAAGAAACGGAGGTCGTGTGACGAAACAAAAGGAAATGACTTCTGGTTTCTGTATTTCGATCCTTTTGATTAAATTCATAATGAATGAAAGAAAGAAAAGCTGCTTCAGTCCACTCTTCTTCAGTGGAAAAGTTCCCAATATTAGGGCAATTACTCCCGCTGCGCCGGCTTTGGTTAAGAAATTAGGGGAAATTCGCTCTGAAGCTGTAATTAACTTTTGCCTCCTGTTCGCAATTATAGAACTTGTGACGCATTTAATTGCTTCAGGTTAAGAACGGAACTGTTTTATGTCATAAAACAGGAGCCGACTTGAAAAATTGCTTGTGGGAGCTCTGTCTTATCAGCTAAGGTAAATGTGATTTGTGGTATGTCGAAGAAAGCGCGTGTTCAACATAAAAATGATTTTCACTCTGTTGAACGATTTTAACTAATAGCATTGCCCTTTTAGAAATATCAATTACTTGTCCAAAACACCTCCAGAATAGTAATGAATGGTTTTTGATTCTTGAGCCATATAATCAAATTTATTGTAAGATTGTGACGGTTCAGTTAAAATTGTAAAAAATTATCTTTAAAGGTGAGAAGGTTATCTGCTTTCTTTACTATGCAGAAATTTTAATTCCTTTCATTTTTTCTTCGCTCAACTGTTTATGATTTAATTCTGTTTATAATGATGCAGTGTTAACAAAATTGCCTATACAGGGTGTTCAGAGGGGAAATTTACACACTTTAAGGGTAGGTCAGTGTTAGGCGGCCCTAAAATGTATTGGCATCAAATCCAAATGTTGAGGAGGTTGGGGCAACAAATATTGGGCGGCAATAAAATGTTACAAATATAAATATTGGATGGGGTAGCTAGGATTATATTAAATCGTTAAAGCAAGGTAGATGCCCAAAAATAAAGTATAATTTAAAATATATATTGAACAATTAATCACTTCTGGGTACTAAATCACATGACACAATAATAAGCAATTCAAGCTATATTGAAATAATACACCTACCTTTACTGACCTGAAAACCCTAGCTACTATGAAAAGTTAATTTGCATATAGTGGTAGTACAATACTAGTTGTAAAAACAAATCAGAGAAATTAAAACAGAATCAAAATCTATGAATTTAAATCTTTTTTTTATTTTAGAATAGTTTAAATTAAATTACTTTATCACTGCCACAAGTTATACATATACAAGATGATGCACATTTTAAAAAATGTAATAACCAAAATAAAAATATGTAGCTACACATAATACAACGCACTGCAGGCTCAAAAAAATATATATACTAATAAGGATATTAGGTAGAAACCACAAATTTAAGAAACATCTTGATTCTGCAGAAATGGCGGTACATTTACAGAGCACATCACAGTCTTTGTTCCGCTTGTAAAAAAACTAACCAAAGCACACGTTGTATGAAAAATTCGGAGAATTTGTAATATCAAAAATTACGTTATCATCCTTGAGGTAATTCAGTCGCATATTGGTACACTAACAAGTTTCCTTGCACATTTCCATCAACACACTGTTAACGCAAATAATATTGAAGAGCAGGCTATTGAAGAATTTTGCACCCTGATCATCTTTAGTGCAGAGCTTGAATATTCAGTGCACTCTAGCTACTGAAATGTATATTGAAAATTTTAGCACCAAAAGCTGTCACAATCTTCTCCCTTTTACACTTGAATAAAGAAAGATGAAAAGAAAAAACTTTTTTCCTTCGATGACACCATTCACTGCATGAAGGTTTTAAATTCGCAGAATCCAGAAGATTTCAAATTTGCAGAATCAAAAATTACATCATCACACGAAAAAATCTTGTTGAAGAAATACAACACTTTCATCATTTTGCTCCAACGGAAAAATATATATATATAAAAATGATTGACTCCCAGAAGCCTTAAAAAGGCCCAGGGACCTGCAGCTGCCAATACCTTCACTCGTTCAGAGAAGCACACAAAAGAAAATTCCAATCGTAACGGAAAACGCTTCCAAAGCCAGACGCCAAAGCCTCATAACACCAAAAACCTACGCGAGTCAAGATGGCGAAGAAATAATCCCGTTGCAAAATTTGAATTTAAAAATTAATAAAGTTGAAACCTTAATGGAAACAACAACAAAAGTTAAGACAAATAATAATTAAATCGAAAACAAAGTAAATAATTAAGTAAAATTTAGAAATTAAATGAAACGGCTAAAATTATCGTTTGAATTTCAAAATTTGCCAAAGTTGCCACAAGAGAAGAAAGAAACTCTAGTGGCTAAGAATTAAATTAATTAAAAATACTGACAAAACCGAAAAATTATGTTGATGCAATATTTGCAATCTAACAGTCAGGCAAATAGAAAAAAGTAATTTTTGCGATAAAACATAGGGTAGAAAACTCAAATGGGATGGGCCGCTACAGAGGGCTCTTTGCCAGTGAATTAAGTTAAAGAAATGGATACACCGGATATAATGTTTAACTCACATTGAATTAATACATATTTACAATAGCACAACGAAACAGTGGCAAGTAGGACGTCGTATCAATAACAAATATTAGGAGTATCTAAAATAAGTGTTCAAAGGCCGTGCCGTTTGAAGGAATACACGTTTCGACTGTTGTTGTTCATACAAGTGGGTTGTCGGATTATTATAAATTTGCATTCCATTAAATCTGTATTTTGTATCTAGTATATACTTTTTGTTTACTTAATTCAACGACAAAGAGTTCCCTGTATTTTTTCTTCCCCATTGCGTTTCCAACCCCATGTTTTATTGCAAAAAATTACCTTTTTTAATTGCCTGATGTGCCCTTAATATTTGTGAACGTCCTTTCTGAACTCCCTGTATGTATAAATATTGTAAAAGTTTTTTTCTTTATCGAATCATTTGAATTTTTTTTAATTATGATGTCTTACAACATATGCAGGAACTGAAATGTTATTTAGGATCGAAGAAAAAGTAAATAACAAATTCAATCTGATAAAAATATTAAAAAATACTTCTAATATAACCTGCAACTTTCGAAATTACATTAAATGTTATAAGCAAAAAAAAAAATTCATAAACTTATATAGATATTTCCCTCGTGATACATAAGTCGTAATTTAGAACTTGAGTGGTGACTTCAAGAGTGGTAAAGTATATTTCAATGGAAATCAATATCATTCAAAGAAAGCCAGAAAACAAAGATAAACTCAAAGGGAATCGAAAAACAAACAAATAAGGAATCCATTCTTCCATTTTTTCAAGGGCTAAGGACTTTATTCGAAATGGATTCAAAATAATTGGGAATTTTTTTCTGGAAGAAGCTTGTATTACTCCAAATATAGCTTCTCTTAGCCCGAAATTTCCCAACAAAAGACAAAGGAGATCTGTACATCAAAACGCATTATTTTAAAAGAAAGAGGAATACCAAACACAAACATAAAAAGTATATTTCAACATATTCAACTCATATTGCTTGAATAACCTTGTGTGGGCTGCCTGTTCACTACTAAACTGGTTGGAAGTGACCCGATGACTCATAAACCCAAGAAACCCAAATTGTTTACTAACAACGTTGTTGACAAGCATTTCTTTGCAGCAGTCTTTACAATAATAGTCTAAAATTATCATCCAACAACAGTAAGGTGGAGTGATTAGTATAGTATTTCAAAAATGCTAGGTATTTCTTAAAAGAGTTCAGTTCCATATTCCAGCGACAAGTTTCCCAACGGATTTCGCCCAAAATTGTTCGTCAAGCATTGTATCCAAGCTTCAAATCATGTTTTATTGTTGGTGGACGCAGATTTGAACTATTATTTTAAAATTTGCTAAACAGAAGCACTTACCAACGATGCTTCAAGGCAACAATTTATGTTTCTATTTATGTCTGTTTCTACATTTGTTGCCTCAGCATATCTCTTGTGGCCTTGAGCTCCTATACAAAGAATGCTCATGTGCACTGTACACACCTTTTTGTATAAAATATAGCGAGGGGGAAAATTCCTTCTGAATTAATTCCCTGGGGACTCTCGTGCATTTACCCCATATTTTTACGGCTTTCAAACTGCAAGAAAGCATTCACACTGGAAATCTGAAACAAATCACTTTGGGATTCAACAAACACGTTTTTTTATTCAACATTGACAGAGACAGATATATGTATATATATATCGCCGCTTAAGAAGCAACACCACCTATCTCAGTTTTTTTTAAAGTTCAAAGAGGAAGAAAATACTCAATTTTTCACAACCAATAACGAATATTTCTGAATTTTTTTAAGAATTGATATCAACATAAGACCACATGTTCCTATCAGATGTGAAAAAAAATTCAGAAATATCCGTTATTGCCTGCAAAAAACTGAGTATTTCCAACATCTGATAGGAACATGTGGTCTTATGCTTATATCAATTCTTAAAAAAATCAGAAATATTCGTAATTGCTTGCAAAAAACTGAGTATGCCCTTCCTCTTTGAAATTTCAAAAAATTGAGATAGTTGGTGTAGATTGGTAAGCGACGATATATTACTAAGAATTGATATAAATATAAGACCACCTGTTCCTATCATTAAAAAATAAATGAAAAAAATTTCTTAGTTAGACACGTCAGCACAGCTTAAAGGTTGCGCAATATATTTTATTTGCTTCAGTTCATTGTTGTTTCTCCAATACTTCTTAAAGTTTTACTCATGATATATGAATCGCACTGTTTCTCTGAAATAGGCTGCAATCAGTTTATTCTAATAAAATAAAATCAACCGGAGTAAAAAATCAATCGGGGAAATCTCTCACAAAAGGCAAGATTTATTTTTATTCTATATCCTGAGCGACTTAAGTAATCATATTTAATTTTAAATACAAGTAACTGATTCTGAGATCGTTTACGATTTCCAGTTTTCTAATTATTTTTAAACATCATTTCAGTGGTCGCTAATTGCTCAATATTGTTACGATATCTTCACGATATCATAGAGCATTCAGAATATCGAACAACGTTATGGGGATATCGTACGATATCTTGTTCTAATAGGGTTAAGTAAAATTATGAACTAGAGTATTTCTTAGAAATTCATACATTAATGTTGACTGCTCTGAATATAGAACGTCATGAAATCAACTTAAAGTTACGTAATAAAATAACCCATTATCTGCAATTGTCCCTTTTTTGTGACGTTTCTTTTTTTTATTTTCGCCTAAACAGTGCAGTTTTTAGCTTTGATTGTTGCATATTAATGTTGAGCTGAGTGCTATAAAAGGTACAATCCAATAAAATTAATTTTCATAATCAAAAATATAATTAATTTTAATTGAAACTTAATTAATCAGTTTAATTTAAAAATTTGAAAAATATATATAATATTTCATTCATGCTATCATATTAATATAATTTTTTGTTTGAAAAGTGAAACAATAGATTTTAGGTAGATAAAGGGTTAACATCCTTATAGAACAAATGAAACCTGTTTTGTTTCCTTTTCTAAATAACCGAATTACTTTCTAGTAGATTTTGAAGAATCGAATCATCCTGTGACGAAATAAAGGAAAGTGACTTTCTGCTTCTTGTATTTGGATCCTTTTGATTAAATCCAGAAGAAAATAGCAAGAAAAAGTTGTTCCGGTCCACTCTTCTTCAGTAGAACAATTCCGAATAGTAGTTCAATTACTCTCCCTGTTCCGACTTAGGTTGAGAAATTAGTGGATATTTTTCCTGAAACCCTAATTAACTTTTGCCTGCTATTCTCAGTTATACAGTTTATGACGCAATTAATTGCTTCACGTTAAGTACAAAATATAAGGTCATAAAAACAATACAAGACCTGAACAGTTGTTAAACCTTTGTGAGCATTCTTTACTAGGTATAATAAATTTTGCTTGCGATATGCGGAAAAAGCACAAGATTTAAATAAATTTTAAAAAAGGTTTTCAGGACCACACTTTTAATAAATATATAAAATTGAGTATTCTATATTTTAATTATTTCTTTTTAGTTTTTAAATTAAATTTTATTAATATTAATATTATGGTATTCTAAATTTAGTTCAGATATCGGAAATTGGTGGATATTTATCCTGAAGCAATAATTGAGTTTTGCCTCGTATTCGTAATTATAAAACTTGTAACGCAGTTATTTGTTTCACTGAGAAAAAAACCGTTTTAGGCCGTATAAACAATATAAGACTTGAACAGTTGCTTAACCTTTGTGAGAATTCTTTACCAAGTATAATAAATTTTGCTTGCGATATGCGGAGAAAAACACAAGATTTAAATAAATTAAAAAAACGATTTTCAGTACCATACTTTTAATAAATATACTAAATTGTCGATTCTATATTTTAATTATTTTCTTCTTAGATTTTAAATTAAATTTTATTATTATGAATATTATGGTATCCTAAATTTAGTTCAGATATCGGTAATTAGTGGATATTTATCCTGAAG
>BGPR01022030.1:0-25814 GCA_013235015.1 Araneus ventricosus | reverse complement strand
AAAAGAATTCTGCTTCCCGTTAAGGAATCTCGAACAAGATACGAATTCGGTACTGACTTTTCGGTTTCTCCAGCCTGTGACACACTCATAAAGGCATGAAAACCTGCAATAAGCCCAAAGTGGGTCCCCTACAGTAGCGTGAGCTATTCTGCCTAGTGTTTCTGCCAGGAAAACACAGTCAATCGGATTTATCCTGGGTCCTCTAATCTAGTTTTATCTTTGGCTAAACAAGGATATATAAAGATATTAAAACAAAGGTTCTGAACACCTGAATTCCGGGTACTGATTTTATCCGGCGAGCTGCTCTCTCGATCAGGAACAATGACCAACTTGGATGTATCGGATTATCACTACAGTTCCTGCCAACCTCAGTTCTTCCTCCCCAGCCGATCGCCAAGATGGCCTGACTGAAGGACTAAGCCGTTAGGGTATTTATACTTGCAAGGCATTGTTGGTTAATCAATTAGCTGCTGGTTTGAAAAAAGACTTATTCCTACTGTTATTGAAACATAAAAATATTAATAAATGAAATTGTTATTGAATTATTTGCAACATTTCCTGTTTATTATCCAATTTGTTGAAAGTTATCTTCGCTTACTCGAATAATCTTCAAAAAAGCGAAATTGACTATTGCAAGTTTCAATCATTGAAACTTAATGAGTAAGTAATAATAGCAAAACTAACTATCTACACTATTAAAATTCGACTGTATGTGTGTATGAACGAACCGCTGAACAGAGAAGCGCGCGGAAAGTACCAAAAGATGGGAAATTATCCAAGGAATCCATTTTGACCATTTAAATTCCGAAATTTTAATTAGTAAAAAGATATTAATTAAAAACTAATTATCAACAATACTTTTCATTTTTTGGATACTTCATAACTAAACTTTTCATTGTTGCAGCGCAATTCAAAATACTTTTTATTGTTGAAGTTGTTTACTTTAAAGAACACTGCTACATCAACAATGTTACATGCAATAACGTTAAATGTTTCAACAATGAAACTACATTAACATAAAAAAATGACGCTGACAGAAATAAAAAATGTATTGTTGGAAGTTTATAAATTCTTTTTTATCCCGTGATATAACGTCAAACAGAATCATTTTAACGGACTGCCGAATTTACAGGCGTGTTTTGTTTCTGTAAAGTTATGTGCCGAAAGATATAGATTATTTATGTTAGTGTTTTCAATCATTATTTATTGATTTGATCGAGTTTAAATATTTCTGGTAGCTGCTATTTTAAGCTGATATTTACAAGTTACTATTTTTGCTTTGTTCAATTCTCGTTTTCCCGATGCCTAAAAGAAAAAGAAGAGTTGCAGGGTTATTCGAGATAACCCTCAACAATGCAATGTTGTTGTGTGCTGGTTTTGGTAATTGATGCAAAGGAACAGAGAAATCAAAATCGTTCAAATAGGGTTTTTACTAACAATGTTTTTTTCCGTGAGATTTAACTTTGAGATTTCATGTATGTAGTTCATCTTGCTTCATGTGTTTATAAACTGGACGCGGAATATGAAAAAGTATATGTCCCTATCAACGCTGGTTTATCTAAGCGTTTGTGTCACTTCTTACGCATAAACACTTAGACTTCACTTCTTCTCTCCGCCAGGGAATGACGCATTATTCGAGATAGCCCGTGCCACGCCGAGCCGTGCAGCTAGTAGATAACAATAAAAATCAATAAAAGGAAGGTTATTAGGTTCTTGGCCACAGGATTGCATACTCAAAGCATTTAAAATATTTAGGAATCACTTTCGACACTTATATATCTTTCCTTCCTCACCTTATACGAAATTCAATAGATGATTTAGGAACATATCTTCTCACTGCTATATCGGGAAATAACCGCTCTGTTTTTGGAAGCAGGCAATGCTTCTGGAAACGATTGTAACATGACTAAGCGACGATGATTAAGATAACTAAGATGATGATTAAGATGACTAAGACGATGATGACTAAGAGATGATATCAAAATGTATCCACGTCACTCCAGTTTTGCAACGTAACTTGCTCTCGCACCCATGCGCACAGGTTTCAGATTCTTTGAGTAAATTTTTAGGTTTTACTTGTCCGCTCACCTTATCTCTTCCTCGCATTATCGGTAGATTATAGGAGAGAAGCACTTGACCGATAAATATCCGAATCGGATAATATAGTTCCTCTTCAGTGTTTGTCAGCGGGGTTACAAACTTCTTTTACGGAGACATGGAAAATTCTATTTTATAGGTGAGTGATATATTTTTACGCAGTCTTGTCTGTAACTTGACTGGTTTCAAAGTTTGTGGTGACATAATTTTATAATCGATTTTTCCCTCTCTTTCTGATGCGACTGAGTTCTGAAATTTTGCATATTTGTTGGTTCTCGATGACTATTCCCCATTTTAATATTTTCAGAACTTAATTATCCGTTAATCGATTAATTCGATTAAATTTTAATTCTCCGCCAGTTGTGGTTTTAGTTTAGATTAATTATACTAACGTCCCACTTCGAAGCAACACGAGGTTTATTTCGGAAGCGACCTCGTTATTTTGAGCAGCGGTCTCATGAAGAGGACGACACCTGAGCTGGCACCCCCTCTCCAAGCTTCCGCACCACACCAACGGGGAAACGTTTGGCCCCTACGTAGGATTTAACGTGCAACAGGTCCCATACAGTGGAATCAGGTTTCGAACCTGGAGCCCTTCGGCCCTGAAGTCGAGATCTTACCACTATGCCACCATGCTAATCCAATTCAATTAAAATTCAATCTAATTTAAATTAAATTAAATTAAAATTCGGAACAAACAATCAAAATTCGGCGGTTTCCTAGTAAATCCGGAACGTCTGGTCCCTTTATTTAGCATTTAAAAATAGTAGTATGGCCAGGGCGTCACTTACCATTATTTATCCACTAATGATGACTGGGGCTAAAAAGTTAATATTATGTTTCGGGCGCCCATATGTTGCATATATATTGCCCATATGTCGCATTATGTTGGTGTAACCATGCTACGCCATAGGTTACACCAACTCTTTGAAGTCTTTATTCCTTATTGTCATGTCCTTTTTATTTTATTTTAAAATGCACCTGTTTTTAAAATTTACTCCTTCGAACAAAAACTTGCTGTTACAGGCTGCTTATTTATTTATCTCAAGAAAAAATTTCCAACACTGAAAATTTTAAAAAATGAACTAAGCTGGCGAAAAATAAGGATTAGTCTACAAAACTGGGGAGTATTGAAGAAAAATTCTTTTTTCTTCTCATAGTAAATTAAAAACATAAACTTTAAACTCATTTTTCTCGAAATATGATTTTTTCCAAAATTTTCATATTTCAAACACGATAACTAAAATCCAATTTAAAATATCCACTGAAATTTGGTATACATTTTATTTATGATACTGTTTAGGTAATGAGCCAAACTGTTAGTGCAATGATGTTCCATTAAAAAGTAGCTTTTCATGTATGAGAAAAGGCATTCTCTAAAAAATCATGATTTCACATTTAAACTCTTATAATTTACATATTTTTTGAGACATTGCAAAATCTTTGCTTCAGAACCTAGCCAATAGTTGAATGATTATATATAATAAAGTATTTATCATTCTGGTCATTTGTTTTTGAACAAAAGTGTTTGAAAAAGGTCAAATTTAGTGCGAAAAATGTGTATTGAAAGAGAAAGTGCGTAGAGAAAGCTCTGCAAAACAACCTCCCAGTCTTTCATCAGATTTCTACAAGTTTATGCCTTGTTGTACAGGGTGGTCACAAAGTCTTTCCAAGATTACAAAAAATTATTGTAAAAAAATATTATAATTTGGCATATGGTTGTTTCGATGTTTATAAAGTTTTTAATAAAACCACTTAAGTCAGTAAATTTCAATGTGAGCACCCATGGTACCTCGAAGAATGTCAAGGCATTCCAATTCTCCCCACGTATTCTCCAACATTTCGGCTATCACATTAGACACAACATCTGTGATCCTAGCTTTGAGTGGGGTTACATAAAGGACAGAGTGTTAATAACGCCAATTGAACACACTGACACACTCAAAGTTAGGATCCCAGATGCCGTGTCTGGTGCGATAGCCGAAATGTTGGAACCGCCTTGACATTCTTCGTGGTACCAAGGGTGCTCACATTAAAATTTACTGACTTAAGTGGTTTTACTAAAAACTTAATAAACGTCCATAAATTAAATAAATTCCTGATTAATAAATAGTCCCTGATTAAAAAAAAATATTGTTAAAAAATTTTTTAACAATAATTTTTTGTAATCAGGGAAAAACTTTGTGACCACCCTGTATACTTGTAATGAAACATTCTGTATTTTGTCCCGTCTTTTGCCCATTTCTGTCTGCATAACTGATGAGCACAAACTTTTTGTTCCGAGGATCGTATCGGCATATTCATGTTTTCAGAAGTTTATTTTACTATCTGAGAACACATTTCGGAATCTGGAGACGAATTCCATATTTTTTGTGTAATAAATTATTTTTATTCTGTGTAATAAAGCATTCTAAAACCAGTGAAAGTGTCCTCCTCTCCAATTATTCACATATTTTTACAATATGGCACATTTTACTTAGCTGAGTGGTAAAGTGAAGACATCTGAATTTGGATTTTAGAACAGTAGATCGCAGTAGAACAGTAGTAGCTTTCTAGAACATAACATTTTAGAATTTCCCATAGATCGATTAGGTTCAAAATTTAGCACTGATTTACATATTTTCTGCAAGGATTATGAACATTCCTGCATCTAGCTTGTAGCAAATGTGAGTTATCATGTTCACGTTTACACAAATAGACAGACCGAGAGATAGTCAAACCGAGAATGGATTCGATCCAAAATTTGATACATTTCTCCAATTCGGCTGATACAACCATATGCTAATTTTCATTTCTCTAGCTACTTGAGTTTCTAAGTTATGGTGTTTACATGCTCACGAACGAGCGGGTAGACAGACTTCCCTTCGACGTTGTTCATTCAAAATTTGATAGAAGGTACCCCGTCAAAATAGCCCAAGCCATAAGAGGCCCGGCAAAACAGTCCCGATAAAATAGTCCAAGACAAAATAGCCCTGACAAAATAATCTAAATAATCTAATAATCCTGACAAAATGTCTAATACTGAATCATTAATAAAATCATTTTTTCGGTGCTATTTTGTCTTGGGCTATTTTGCCGGGGCTGTTTTGGCAAGAGCTATTTTGTCTTGAAATGTTTTGTCAGGACTATTTCGGAACTGGCTATTTCATCTTGGGCTATTTTATCGGGTCTCTTATGGCTTGGGCTATTTTGACGGGTGTCATGATTTTTGCTTAATAACTTTCCCTTTAATATACTATCAATCTCGTCTAAGATCGTATAGTGGTCGTATTATTGAAAGAAAATATCAATCATCAATTCTTTAGCTTAAAACACTTAAGATTAATGCAGCACTTGATAATATGCTAATCTAGTAACAAAATTAATCTACATTAATGAAGCCAGAATAACTCTACTCTTAAAACTTATAGTTGTCAATTCTTCACAACATGTTAATTAAGCTTATAATTTTGTCATGCACTAAAGAAACTAAACTAATTGATTGATATCAAGTTCCTGAAATATTAAATCACATAGGATATACAATAAGACTATAATCATTTTAATCTTGTACTCTCTTATAATTAAAAGAATCACATATATTAGAGCACTCTCAGAAACACTTAAATTAATGCTACTTTAACATTGTCTATTACTCAACAACTAATATATGTGACGTTGTAATATATTAGTTGTAAGTAATATATGAACTCAACAATATATTTTGCATAGTTGAGTCAAATGAATTCAATCCTAATTAAAATATAAAGGAATTTAAATTTCCTTGCTGATTAACACATGCAAAATTTTCAGAAAGCAATAACCTCAGGAACAAAGTTTATGCCAAACACACTCAGAATATATTTTTAGGATGTGGATCATGTGTGAATCAACAACAATACAAGTATTAGCAAAATAAAAAAAAACATTTATTTAACGGTAACATTTATTTAACGGAACATTTATTTAATTGTTATTGCAATAATACCAAACAAAGATTTCCTGATTACCATAAGAATTACTTTCACATCACAAGATTTTATACATATGCATATCCTAGGAGGGCCCAGTCACGTTGATAGAAATCTGTAATCTTGGTAAAAAGACAACATACCAAATTTTACTCTTCTAGCCGGTGGCAATTTTGAATGATCGTTTTCACGGGCAGATCTAATTCCAAAAATATGTTTTGATTTTAAGAGGGGTCTTCTGACATGTAACAGAGAACTTCTAGATAGATGTTAAAAGCGATATTCTGCTGAGAAGTCTCCTTCTAACATCAACTGAAAACCATGAACGGCAAAAGTCCCATTTTCACACCAGATGATGTATTCACCAATATCAAATTAAAGAAGAAAATAAAAATATAATTTTGACCAAGACTGCAGAAATCCCCTTTTAAAATCAAGCGGTTCATTTCGGTCAAAATTTTATAGAATGTACCCCGTCAAAAAAGCCCAAGCCACAAGAGCCCCGAAAAAAATAACCCAAGACAAAATAGCTCAAGACAAAATAATCCAAATTCAAATACTGAATGAAATACATTATTTTTCATTCAGTATTTGAATTAGATTTAAATACATTATTCAATCTGATAATGTATTTATATCTGAATAATGAATTCAGATTTAAATACATTATTTTAGCACGGTCTATTTTACCAAGATTGTAGATTTCTATCAAAGTGACCCGTCAAAATAGCCCAAGCCATAAGAGCCCCGACAAAATAGCCCAAGATAAAATAGCTTTTGTCTTGAGCTATTTTTCGGGGCTATTCCATTTATTTTAACGGGTCACGGTGATAGAATTATACAATCTCAACAAGAAATATACAATCTCAAAGTCTACAAAATCTAAAACATACCAAATTTTATGCTTCCAACCCCTTGGCAATTTTGAATTATCGTGTTCACAAACAGATCCAATTCCAAAAATATGTTTTAGTTTAGTCCCACATACGTCCCGTCTTGAAACAAAACAAGGTCTATTTTAAGACAGAACTTGTAGTTTTGAACTGTGATCAGATGACGAGGATGACACATGAGCCGGCATCCACCTCTCCAAACTTCCGCTCCACACTAGCGAGAGGACATTTGTGATGCAAAGTAGCAGAGTGTAGTTTAAGGAAACGTCGAGGTTTCAAACATATGCATTTATTAGTTCTATTCAATCACACATAAGAGTGGAATTGTGAGCCGCAAACCAAGATAAAGCTATTTTATCTTGGGCTATTTTGTTGGGGCTCTTATGGCTTGGGCTATATTGACGGGTCACGTTGATAGAAATCTACAATCTTGGTAAAATACCCCGTGACAAAATAATGTTTTTAATGTCATTCAGTATTTGAATGTAATCAGTATCAGAATGTAACGTCAAAAGAAAAACGTTAAAACGTTAAGGCTATACCAGACGGGATTTCCGTGTATACTGTGGTTATGGTTGCTATGTTTTCATTCTTTTCTCAGCATGTTTTAATCCGGCTAACATACCGCTGACCATAAAATGTGCTGCGTCATTTTAAGTTGAAATGAAATGCATATTTTACAAGAGGAATAAGAAAGTGAAGATAGTGCCTGCAACATGGACTTAGAGGTTACATGACATGGTCAGTTATTTGACTCCATTAGGACCATTTATGTAGACAATGAACAGAAGAGGTCCAAGGTCAATAACAGAACATAGTTTAAATATCTACCATAATTTGAAATTTAAAATTGCGTTGTTAAGAGAACCATGAATATAAAATGATGCAAGATTCAATTGAAATCATATTCCCGGCGAACAAGTTGGGATACTGCAAATATATAGCATACTGCAATACTTTTGATTGTTGTAATAAAATTCAAACCATTTTCATTGTTTCTGGCAATATTTAATCGCCCGTTTTTTTCCAATGCTGAAAACTAACTGAAATTAAAAATTTTTGAATTAATTAGAACTATAAAGTCTGTAGTCCATAGCGTAGCAAAAGGTAAACAATAGAAACAATCGAATCATAATGACATTTAAGCAGACAATGACCAAGATAAGAATAAAAAGCTATAAGACAAAGCTATAAAATAATCCAATAATTTATTCTTTATTGTGTACTTAAAAATAAGCATTTTCTTTGTTTACCATAAGAGGAAATACAAATGATTAGCTAAAACTAATGTCTAAACAAAACTTCGTGTAAACATTTTGTACTTGGCTATTTATTGATTCAGAATTTTCAGATTTTCATGCGGAACTTCATATTGACTTAACTTTGTTTTCGGTAAGCCATTGTTTACATTCAGTCAATTACAAATATTTCTGGTGCATGCTATTTGTTCAAAGTTTGCCCCTATTGCATTGCTATTTAAAAACACGAATATTACATGAAGGGAAGAGGGGGGGGGGGCGCAATTTAAAAAACACCGAGTTTCGCCCATCAACTGATTATGAAATAACTACACAGTGTGTAATGTTGATTTGTGAACTACTTTTCATTCGAAATTTGTTGTTTTTTCAGCAAACATTTGTTACAATAAATAATGCAACAGAACAAAAAGGTCAAATCTTAACAAGGAAAGAATAAAAATGGTCAAATGCAAATCAAACAAAATTATTGATTTTAACTGTTGCAATTCTTACCAATGAAATTCTTCAAAATAATCCTTGCTTCCAACAAAGAATGATATTTTAAGCAAGAACAGTAGAACGATATAATTCAACCACGAAGAATATAGGAGTAGAAGAAGAATATAAGAACAAGATAAAAATAGAGTAAGAACAATTTAAAACAAATATAAGAACAAAGCTAAAAGAATTTTATTTTCTAAAATATCATCGATATTTGAAAAACTTCAACAATGGGCAAAAGGAAGAAGGAAGATTTCATCAATTACATGGGATCTGTGCTTCAGAATTCTATGTTGACTGGAATACCACAGATTGCAAGCGCTGCTAATGCTCCGAAGAAAATTCTAAGAGCATTGGTTTTTATTTTTTGTCTGGTAGGTTTTATATACCAGTCGATGGTATTCATGAATATGTATTGGGAATATAGAACCGTCATTGATATACAAGTTGAAAATCCAAAAAGAGCCGAAATGCCTGCAATCACCATGTGCACTAACAATGGGTAAGTGCTTTCTGGGTACCTGGAATCCAGAATGTAATATATGGAAATTAAAGTTTGATTATTCGTTATGGAAATGAATATTTTTTAATTAAGAATAGTTTAATTTAATATGCTATTCCCAGGCTTCTTCAACTTCTGAGTACATGGCCATCTTTGTGAAGTTCCAAATTTTTTATTAAATGAAATTCTTACTCCTAGAAAAGATAGAAAATTTGACAATACAAAACATTATGTCAAGCCAAAAAAGTGAACTTTCTCATCTTTTTAATCTGTTGTATGCATTCTTGAGTCATTGTTTTCAAGGAGTTTGAATGCTGTGACTGAAATGATTTCGAAGTTTTTGAGAAATAATTTCAGTCACAGCATTTTATTATTTTAAGATTTTAAAACCTCTTTTTAGAATTGATTAGATACTAGCATTTAGATCTTCATTTCATAAATTGGTTTCCAGGAACCATTTTTCAGTTTTAAACTTGGTATATTGCGGCACGTCCAAATAATTCTCCGTCATTAAACTTCATTAATCTAATAATCACATGCTGCACTTATAATTTAGAAGTTTCACTTTAACAATGGGCCCTATTCTATAACAGGATTGCAGAGAAAAAATTCTGTTCTCCAAAGAAACACTTTTTTTCAAGAAGGTTCTCTCAGTGGCCTTCTAACTTAGAACTTCTGAATATTTGTTAAAACAACAACAAAGTATATGTTAAACATTCGGCAAATCTTGAAACAGGTTTTCTGGAAATGTTTTGTGATTATAACACAAAACTATGGTTTCTAAAAGAAGTATTTATGGCTCCCAATTAATACGTCGTATTTTCTTCAATTTAATACAGCTTTGAAAGGGATAATTATTTCAGTTTAACACATTTGAGAAAGAGATATTTATTCCAATTTCATGTAGTTCAGAATTGTGTTTTTAATTCGCAATTCAGATGATTTTATTACCTTAGGTTTATTTTAAATCAATGTTCTCCAGCTTGGGATATATCATTCAATTGAGAGCAACTTATTACGATGCATTTTATCAGCCGAACATTCAAAATGATCCGTCTCATGGAAAATAATTTTTATTTTCGAAGTGAATTCGTTTACACTTTCACCCCCTTAATTACAAGTACTAAACTTTTAGAAAATATCTAATATCATCATTAATGCCTGCATTAAAAAGGTTCAAAATAAAAAGGTTGAAATTTAAAACGGTTCAAATTTTTAGCCACACAAAGTGTGTGGGATGGCGCACTTTTTCTTGATTTCGGAACAAAAGATCAACTCAATTAAGTAAAGAATACATTTTTTCTACTAAGGGTATTACTACTAACTGTATTTCATTATATATCTGATATAAGCATGATTTTTTTCTTGTGAGAGAAATTTAAAGGCTCCACTGATTTTGCGATAAGAATCTGTATGCAATGTGCTATTGTAAAAGCTTCAATAAGTAATTATCTAGCTACCATGAACCATTTAATCAATCTATCGTACATTAATTTCTCAATGAAAAATCTGTTCTCTACCATATCGATATCTGAAAGACCTTCAGAAAGGAATTTAGATCATGAGCCGAGGTTTGTCGAGTACTGCTGTTACAAGCTTTTATTTAAATTGACTTATTTCATGCTTGCAAAGGTGGTATTTTGCAATCGATTTTTCACTCACTTCCTTTTGGGATAGAGATATGAAATTTTCACAGGTATATGCTCCTGATGACAGTACAATAACGTAACATTTTCAGAACTTAATTGTCAATTAAAAGGTTAATCGTAATTAAATTTTGATTCCTTACAAGATGCGCCATCTAGAAGTAAATTTGAGAAAAAATTGATTACAAGATTTCATAATATTTATAACAATGAATTATAAATTTATAAAAAAAAAACTGAAAATAAAAAAAAGGTTTTAGAAAGATTGTTTTATTAGAGTACTGATAAACAGAAAGATTTTCTGAAAAAATTGCAGACCTATAACTATAGCAGGTGACAGCTTTAGAGAATAAAAGTTAATTTCTTATTAATAATATAATAGCCCAGATCTCTCGGTAACGCTCTGACGTCACTAACAATAAAAGTCGCGCCATAGCACTGTGAGACGTTAAACAGCATCATTTCATTGTTAGAGAACCTAAATTTCAGTAATTTTAAATTTAAAAGAGTAATTGTCGTTCTATTTTCAAATTTAATATCTCTAAAATAGTGAAATAAAATTTTCTATCCATTGATATAAAATGTATCTCGCTATGATCAATAGTTCCCGAGAAATTTTAAATTATATTAATCATATATTTCATTCATTCACCATATAATCATTTCAAATTAATTTCCGTTTTTTAATGGAAAATAGTAAATTACGTCAGTGGTATATCATACGCGTGATATAGTTTAGACGCCACGATGCGCGATGGATTTCACGGATGGATACCACGATGATTTTTTGAATAAAGAAATATGTAAATAATGTGTAAATAAAAAAATTCCTGTCATAAAACATGTTTATTCTATTTATTTTTAATCAATGTTAAACATTTCTCTCACATATATATCCATTTAAATACGTCCAATTTGACGAGAAATCCCTCGAATGAAGAGGCAATTTGCACCCGTCATACCATGGCGTGTGATTTTCTAGTGGTATGGATAATTGTATAAATTTCCTGATAAGGTTGAAATCTACTTTACTAATGTTTCTGTTTTCAGAATAAAGACAAGCAAAGTGTGCTCCGATCCCAAATTTAGCAGTATGTGTAATGTGGTGACAGCGTTCGAAAGCGATGAGTTCTGCAGCTGCATGCCGAATTTTTGCGTGAATGGAGTTCTACAGAATATCACGGTAACTGCGTAATGGAACATTTTCTCCACTGCACGTAATACTTATATGAAAAAGAAAAAGTGAATCAGAAATATCAGCCTAAATGGCTGGTGAAAATTAAAAAAGATGGAATATATAAAAACATTATTTCTTTGAAAACAATAACCAAATGATATTTACTCCAGCAACCAAGCTGCTACAAAAAATGTTGGTTGCTGAATGCTGTTTCGAACAGAAAAGTGCAGCGGGTGATTGGTTAACGAATATAATTCGTGCACAAACCTTATTTTCCGATTTGAATTGTTCGTAAACCAATATTTGATATACAGTAGATTCCTAGTAGCACAAGGTATTCACTATACGATATTGTTACTTTTTGCAAAATAGAGCGAATATTGTACAATACAGGGGGGAAATAGTACAAAATCTTCGTATTACTCGAGGTTCTGCGGGAAGTTAATTAATTCATAAAAATAATAATGTCATCATATTCACATAAGAACGTACATAGTGGCGGCGGTTGGGAGTTAAAAGTGGAGGGGAAAAAGTTTATAGACAACTAAAAGCACGGGCGTGTAGGGGTAGAAAACAAATCTTTAAAAAACTAGCTTCAAAATTAGCTAACTTTTCCGGACACTACTGCCTTTTTTATAATTCCTAGTTTTAGGCAGTAAAATTAAATAAAAATTTAAATTTTCTACAAAAAGTGTGTGTGGGGGGGGACGACGACTGCCCCCTCTACCTCTTACGATAATTAGAACATTTCAAACGATATTACGAATATTCTATAATATCGCTGAAATATTGTACAGAATATCTGTGTTTTAGGACTTTTTGTGGCAATTTAATGAATTTATTCTGGATAACAAAAAATAAATAAAAACGATTTAATATTGTATGAGCAATTAATTGTATTTTCGTCTTATCATTTTTATAAGACATTCATTTTGAAGTTTAGTGATACATTTTTTGCCCGAACAAACTATTTACGGCTTATGTTTGGTGGTAAATATTGCTCACAACTTTTACCACAGATGATTGTACATGCTGCCCTCCTAAGCGTAAATGGCGTATCTCAATTTTTATTCAAATTTCATATTTTTTCCTACTTAGTAATGTTTGTGAGATGCCCGACATTATTCCTAAGCAAAAAGGCCGTGTCTTATTAAGAAATAGTAGAAAACCACTAAAGAAAAATACATTTCGCATAAAACTAGCCCAATGTACATTTACTAAAATGTTCAGCCAAAAGTTGTAGTTTATTGAGATACACCTTTTAGGCTTAGGACGGCAGCATAGTACCTTATGTTTCTAAAGTCAGTTCTCACCAAAAAACTATTTATGACGTTGTGGCTTGTTATATAGTTTCATACCACTTTTAACATAGAAGTTCATTGTGGTTCTAAACTCAGTATTAATTCAAATTTACGTACAGGAAATAGAATAATAAATAACCCAATGCTGATTGTATTTTTGTTATGTGTGTGATGTTTACGAAAGTGTTTGCTGTCAGAATTGTTCATTAACTGATTATCCACTGTATTTTAGTAAAAAATAGATTTTCATCTATGATATACTTGAAGCGTATTTCTGTTGCATTTTGTTGTAGACTGAGTCAGTTTTCCATAGTGCTGCGAGTTCTGTTTTGAGAGATTCCATCTAATCTCGTTCTACTATTTCACAATGAAAAGTATAAAACGAAAATATATAAGCATCATCTTTGCGAATAACATCTTCACGAATACGAATTAGCTTCTAGATTAAGAATGAAATTAATAATAAAATCTGTCTACCTAGTAATTAGAGGGAATCTCACGATATCCAATTTAAGGTCTCAAGAGAGATGACTTGTTTCTTATTTGAGTGACTGAGTGATTGCTTGTAACGATCTTCAAAACCAAAGAATAGGGATATACTAAAACATAATTTCCATTTTTAAAGCTAGTTTCAGCTCTTTAATTAAAAATCACGACTTATTTTCATATTTTGGAGAAATAAATTCAAGTACAATTAATTTCACTGCTTAATTTTTTAAGCCCATTACTAATTGCACACACTAATCACAGCCCATTACTAATTGCAGTTTAGTGTAATTAATTTGTTCAACACAGAAATACATTGGAGGATTATAGGAAATCTAGTATAGCCGATATTTGAAATATCGGATATTGTGAACCTTCCGTTATAACGAACTTCTGTATCAGTCTGTTGAGCTTTTGTTATAATGGGGTTTGACTGCATTGCATTAAAACAGCATCTATCCAGTTCTTTTGCTGTGTTTTATTCGACTATGTAAAATTATTGATTCTTGCATATGATTATTTTCTAGAAATTTTTCTACTTTTATAATGTGGTAATTCTTTTACTGCCTTTTATTCGACTTCAAAAAAATTATTTATGATCTTGCATGCAACTGTTTCGTAGAAAGTTTTCTATTTTTCTAATATTTTACTTTTTTTACTGTTCTTTATTTGACTATATAAAATTTAATTATGTTTTTGCATATAAATGTTTCGTAGAAATTTTTCTGCTTTTATAATGTGTTTAAATATATACATTCACAGATTCCCTACATGCCGGTCATAGACAATTTCTCTTACGCTGAGCATGAAGAGTATCAACCTTATCTCATGCCAATGTACGAAGTGATGATACGGTGCTATGACGACTTCAGGGAGTTTGCTGAAATTGAAAAAGACTGCGAGTAATAATTGTGTTTTTGTTGTAAATAATAAGTTTTTCAAAAGGAATGGATTTTGGATTTTGAACATAAATTGTATTAGACTCACTTACAACGCGAATTCATTTGACTTGTCAACGCCGAAATTAATTTGAAATATATATTTCAATAAATTTCTATTAAATTAATAATTAATAATTTCTATGAAATAAATTTCAAACATCAAGATTCCTTGTACTTGTTACATTTATATTAATTACAGAATATAAATGTAAAATTAATATTCTATAATTAATTTTAAACCGTAAAATATAATTTCAAAATTTTTCTTATTTTATTTTTTTAAAAAAAATTATCGAAAAATCGGGAGAAACTCATTTTAAAAAACTTTATCATACATATTTATTAAAAGATTTTTAAGAGTTTTAAATAGAAATTGCTTTCTAATTTCTTGCATTACATCGAAAATAAGTCGAAGGGGAAAAATAATTATTTCGACAATTTGATTTCAAAAACTTGGCTAATGGGAGGTATATACCAGATTAACATTGTTTAGGAGTTTAGGAATACATATTGATTTGTTAGATAATGCAAAACAGAAATAATGGAATGCATTAAATTTAAGCCACGAAGATGAAATGTAATTGTCTTATAAACAGGACCTTGGGCGTTAACGGTAAAGACATTACTTCTGCTGTTTTCGGGCAACGATTGTTTAGATTTCAGTCAATGACAACTCAAGTTGACTGTGCGTAGAAAACTACGAACGACCAGAGAATGACATAATACAAGTTTCAATGTGTCATAGGGTTGTAGAAAAAGATCTGTGAAAATTAAAATACCGCTTCAAAGTTTCCAAACCTTTTCGAAAATATATTTTCATCCTACAAAAATTGGTTAATATTGTTTATAATTGAATTCTGATCAAATATTTTAATTAAAATAAATTAGTATCATATAAGGATACTATTTACCTAAGCGCATTGATTCATGGCATAGATTTTATCGTACTGTCAACTTAATTTGTCACGGATTGGAAAGTATCCTTGATTCCATGAATATTGTACCTCCGCATCAAAATGGGATCAATTCGTGTGATGTCACAGACACGTGGTAAACGTCACCACACATGCTATCTTACTCTGTGATGTGTGGCCAACCTCTTCTTCCTCCTGCTTTAATGCGTAATGGAATTCAAAATTAAATTAACCTGGTGCATTTGACGTTTGAATTGAACTAATTATGTATTATTTAAATTTAATATTATTTTCACATAATAAATAAATTTATTTAATAAACTGCTGAGAGAAGCAGTTCCTTATGCGCAACAGTTTTGATAAAATTAACACGCTGACTTTGGAATGTATCACCGATGGCTCGCACTTGGATCAGCCGTTGGTGTCAAAGCCATATCATAATTTGAGTTCTATCGGGCTGCGTATACAAATGAATATACTGAGAAATCACCTGTACATAGTGATACTGTCTATAACAATAAACCTGTCTATAACAATAAACCTGTCTATAACAATAAACCTGTCTATAACGATATTTTCTGTGGTCCCTGTGGAACCTGGGTCCTATTTACTCGATGCATTTTTAACCTGCCTACAGCCATAATCACTTTTTCGATGCACCTGTCTATAAAGATAATATTTCCCTTGTAATACGACATTCCATGGTCCAGAATCTCAGATAATAGGTGAATCAGTGGGAAGGGGTTAAAAACATTGCGTAGAGCACCAGAGGCATCGAAGGGGGAACTAGAGATTGAAATGTACACAGATGCTTGTTGCTTCTGTCTCCGACATGACCTTTTCGAACCTATTCATTCGAAGAAAACAGTTCGGACTGGTCCACTTGTTCCTTAAATCTACGATGGTACTACTCAAAACATTGGCATTTGAAGACATTAAGTAAACACTTATTAAAACACAATATTATGATGTAAAATTATGCTTCTTCTCCCTTTTATGTATTTTTTTAAGGAAAAACTTTAGCTAAAAGTTCCATTTTGAAGTTCTTAAAATTTTAATAATTTAAAATTCATAAAACGCAATCTTATCTCAGCTAGTATTTATGAGAAAAATCAATAAGCTTAGTAAAATCAGTTAGTATATTAGTATATGCGAATATACATAAACACACTGGATGTATAAATTGCTCAAATTGTCTACAGCAATAACCATTCTATAACAATATTTTTCATAGTTCCCTACAATATCATTAAACAGGTTTAATTGTACATTGCATATTATAGCAAATGGCAATTATCAATGCTTTTGCTTAATATGAATATAATCAAGAGTTTATTTAGTTACAATCTGTGGAATGTTTTGGCGAAATATTAACATAGCTGCTCTATCAATAACGGTTAAATGAATAGTATAGGCTGTCACAGGAAAACCTTCGTGTTTCCCTGTGAATACATTATTCAGGAAACTTTCTTGAAAGTGAATGAAACTTCGCTAATTGAAAAAATACTGTTCTTTTATATTATTTGTATCTGACAAAATTCAAGCGCATTTTGTAAAACTAATTTAGCCGGAAAGACAGAAGAATACAACAAATAACAAACTTTGTCAAACTTTAATTGTTCATTTTTTTGGTCCTAAATTAAGAAAGGAGAACGGAAAAAAGATCAAATTATGAAAAGATTAAATTTCTTCTTTTTCTCGTTCGTTTTTTTTCATTTTATCGTATTTTCTTGTTTTTATTATATAAAGGATGCCCACATTTAAACCGTTAGAGATAGACATTTAGTTCCAACTGGAAAAATGTTTTAAATAAAGTGAAAGATTAAAATCTCTCTAAAATTTTAAACAAAGAAGACCCACTCTTCTGCGACTACAACTGAGGGAGTTATGGAGATTTGAATTTTATTATTTTCAACCAATCAGCGGCCTCTTCCATCAAGTGCTGCGCATTGATTGGTGGATCGTCTTCAGGACGGCTATTGAAATGGTGTAAAGTGAATTAAGTCAGCGATATTCAAAGTTCCATAACTCAGTGGGACTACTTTTGTTTAAAATGTTAGAGTGTCAAGAATATTTTACTAAATATGATTGATAGGACCCGGGGGACCGTATAAAAAGTTAGGTTTCGTAACTTTTTCAGAAATATATTTATTTACTAAAAAACATAAAATACAATTTTACCCTTTATTTAAAGCATTTTTCCAATTGGAACTACTATATGTCTATCTCTAACGTTTTAGAAAGTAGCTATTGGACCACGATAATTGTGGACAGGACACCCTGTATATTATATCTATCACAGAAATACAAAAAATAGAAAAATACAATAATATGATCCAATATTTGGGCATCCAGTATTATATCCAGTATTCATTGGCAATTTACGTAGAAAATACACCGTTTTTTAATATCATTGGGATATTTCTCCTCGAGGAGCAATACTCTAAGATATTCTTTCCGTAGTTTTTTCTTTTTTTCTTCTTGTTTTTCGATTTATTTCATTTCTATGGGTTAATCGTTACAAATATTATATATGCAAGATGTCCACTCTGAACCTGGCTCAATAGTTAATTTCTAAACCGTTAGATATAAACATATTATTTCCAACTGGAAAAATGATTTAAATGATTTAAAGAATCGTATTTACGCTGTTTGAGTTACTAAATGTACTGCTGAAGAAATTACGAAGTCTAAATTTTTTACAGTTCCGGGTCCTATTAGTCATATTTAGTGAAATAACTTGAAACAATGGTAAAATAGTTTCTCTTCTGCGACTAAAACTGATCGAGTTCTGAAGATTCAAATTTCACAATTTTGAACCAATCAGCAGCCGTGTCCAGCGACAGTTGATTGGAGGATCTTCCTGAAGGCGCCATTGAAGAAGTCTCAAATCGTCTAAATTTTTTGAAATCTCTTCTGAAGCGATATTCAAAGCTTCATAACTTGGTCAGTTTTAGCCGCAGAAGAGTGGAACTTTTTTATTTCGTGTGTCAATATCATTTAACTGAGTATGACTAATAGGACTGGCGGACTAAGTGTAAAAGTATTATAAACAAAATAAACATTCATAATTCACAATATTTGGTCTTTCATTCGAATTCGAATTTCTGGTAAATTCATTCAACAATTAAGCTTCGTGGAGGGCCGGTACCGTAACTTAAGCGTAACACGATTATGGAGTTCACCAATCCCCCAAGTCATTATAATTGTTGAGTTTCCATATCGGATTATCTTTTTTATGGTATTTTAATTTTAAGTGAAATATTTTATATTTAATTGTTCAATAAGTGTGTTTATTGATAGAATATCATTATTTCATTTAGATTCTATTTAACTTTTAGGGCTTTTGTAACATTTGCTTATTTAATTTTTAATAGTACTTTTAATCTTTAATATTTGTGACAATTTTGATTAGGTTAGGATTACTGATTAGTTTACTGATTTTACAATGATTTTCTAGAATCAAACACTATCGAAACATCCGCTGCCCCACAGATGATCACAAAGTCCTGCATGCCTGCTACACAATACACACGCTTATAGATCTCCCTGATGGAGAAGCAGAAGAGGTGTCAACGCAAGCAAGTAAGTTTTGTTGAAAAGTATAGTCAAAGAGGTGTTAAGAAACGCAGTGGAGTTAATTCATGCTTGTGTTAAACAAATCTAGAGCAGCGCGTCAATTTAATTTTTGGAATCCACAGCACTATTTGCAGCAGGAAGAAAAGGACGTGAATTCACATCGCAGTGCGAAGTTAGATGTGATGCACAGTTACGTTTCCCATCAAATGTGACGTTATATGAATTGACTTCGTTCCTTCATTGACATTGCCTGATTGTGAGAGAGACGAATAATGTCGACTAATGCAATACAGGGTGATCCGGAATTCATGGTACAAACTTTAAGGGTTGGTACAGGACACTGTAACAATCATTTATTGTATAGGAATGTATGGGCTCAAGTGACGCGGTGAGGCGCAAACACATGAAATAAAAGATGAAAGTAAAGACAATGTGTTTATTCACAGCGTCGTTGACAAGTGCATTGTTTACAATAACTGTTCAAAATTGCGTCCACCAACAGTGATACATGCTTGACAGCGTCGGTGGAGCGATTGGCGTAAACTTTCAAAGATGCGAGGTATTTCACGCACACGTGCAACAGCTACGGATATTCGAGCAACGAGATCCTCATCTGAGTCAACTAGAGTCTCTTAAACAAGACTCTTCAGATGTCCCCATAAAAAGTAATCGAAGCTCGATAAATCGGGAGATCAGGGTGGCCAAGGAGCCAGTCCACCACGCCCCAAAAGTGGCATTCAGGTAATTGCGCACAACAATGCTGAAGTGGGTTGGCGCCCCATCATGCTGAAACCACATTTGCTTACGAATGGTGATCGGAACATCTTGCAGCAGTTACGGTAAAACCTGTTCCAGAAAATTAAGATAACATTGCCCATTGAGTCGCTTCGGTAGTAGGTATGGGCCAATCAAAAAGCCGTTGACAATACCTCACCTCGTCACTTGCGCCCATACATTCCTATACAATAAACGATTGTAACAGTGTTCTGTACCAACCCTTAAATTTTGTACCGTGAATTCGGGATCATCCTGCATGAATCAATGTGGTCAATTCATGCGAAGGCATAGACAGGCGGAAAACGTGTGTCATCTAATATGTAACTGAATGTTGTATTATGCTGTGGTGTGATTTAATATTTCGGACAGAAAATTCAAGCTTACGCATGGGATTCCAAAATCATATTGCGCGGAGTGTGTTTCACATGAGAATGAAATCATCTCACTGAATTTGAAATACAATTCCATTTCGTCTGCCTGTTCCAGAATATTGTTAGCAGCCTAGTATATGCACAAGTTCTGCCGTAATTGTTTCATAAATTTTTTTGTAATTTACTGTTGTACTTGTGTGTTATTCATGTATAGTAACAGACAGACTATGGGTTCATTTTAATTAATTTAATTTGAGTAAATGAGCAATTATTTACAATAATAGATAAGAGGAATTAAATCCCACATATTAGATATAGCAGCTCAACTCAATTTTGGATCTGCACTCTCATCTCAAGCGGCATCCGGCCAGAACACTCACGCTTCAATCCACTCACTTGCTCTTTCGTTGGCGCTAAAGTTTTCGCTTCACTTCTTTTCTTCCTGCGGGAGGAAGGAACAGTCTGGAACGGAGGAATTTCGTTTTCGTGGGTAAACCGACACGGCTGTAGTGCGACGGCTCCAGTGGTAAACTTAGCAGTCTGGACGTTACAGTATGTTATTTATACATACAAATTTTCGTTATTTTTACCGAATAAATTCCACCTGCGGTACCTTACGAAGTCTATAAAAAGAAACTTGAACTGTTAAATAATAAATCAATAATTGGTAAGAGTACCTTTTAATACGACTTGTCTCCTTCAAAATACCTTTCAATTCTATTTACACGCCGCTTCCAACGTGTCTTCCACTGATGTAATAGTTCCTGGAAATACATTCTTGGGACCGCACACAAGACTCGCCGTGAATTTCCTTCTCTCTCTGCTATTGTTTCAAATATGCGATTTGAAACAATAGATTAAGGTAGAATAATAAATAAATGCATACAGATAAGGTGAAATAATAGATGAAGGTAGATTTCAACTTTGGGAACAAAAGAGTTCAAATCCAGAGAGTTACGACCTGCTTTAAGCCTGTCATTCAAGACGTTGCACTCCACAGAAATCCATCCACTACCAGTAACTCCGATCCCGTAACCCTGCCTTCTCCGATTTTGTGGGTGAACCATGCACACCAAGTCTTCTCCTCCCCTGTACCTACTCACGCGGGAAGCGTACCTACACGACTGGAAATATCTGCAGTTCATGTGTTTATGCCCTTAAGGGGACTCATACGACTGCTAAAACCTTGAAAATTTTCGATTTTTATGAAAAATATATAGATTATTTCCCTGTATTTTCTGAACAATTTAAAACAATCCGCGTTAAAAAATTCCCATAATTATGAAAGTTATGAAGGAAAATGTATCAGCTCTTCAACGTAAACATTTAATATGGCCATATTTTTAAATGATATTTTTATTGGAAGAAAAGCGAGTTTGTGAATTGGATTGTTTCACTGATATAATGTCTCGAATTTGACAGTTTTCCACCATTTTTTCGAGGTTTAAGAGTCATATGTCCCCTTAAATTGTAAATGGTTAAACAAGTCAGAAACAAAAGAGGCGAGAGTTGACTTCTTAAAAAACATTAACAGTATTAAAAAGCTTTTAAATTCGTAACTTTATAATTGTTTCAAAAGTCATTTTCTCTGTCTTCTCGTTGATCTCATTATTGCTATTTTGTTATTCTTGTGCATATGAAGAAGAGAAAAAGAGAGAAAAAATAGAACTCGAGGTGTTTGATGTTTTTCTAAGTTTCATATCTCTCTGAGGTCGAAAAATGCATTTTTATAAATACAGCGATACCTCAGTTTGCGTGGATAATACGTTCAAAAACAATCGACGAAATTCAAAACCGACGAAAACTGAGGCAATTATTTCCATATGAATCAATATAAATCCAATTAATTCGTTTTATACACTCCAAAATACATACCAAAAACACATTTTGTAGAGAATGAATATAGTATTTAATACTAAAAATAATAAGAAATTAATATTTTATTTATTTATTTGCCCACGCCGGCACAGCCTACCCGGAAGGTGTAAGGCACTGACCCGGACTGTGGGGAGTACAAAATTACAAAACATCGTAACAAAATTGAATTACATTGCATGTAAAAAAGCAACAACAAAAGCAAAAGTTCTGAACAACTAAACAGAAGACAAAGGAAGTGGCAAAAAAGTTCATGAAACAACATCAAATAGGAAAACAGGAAACAAAAGACAAATAAAAATATATACAAGAACTTAGGATATTAAACATATTACAGCATGGGTGCCAATTCAACACTACACATTACATATTTTATATTCCAAGAAGAAATTTAAAAAGGAAATGTTGCTTAATGCTGCGAATCATGTCGTGCCACTTCTGACAGATGTGTTCCTGAATGGCGAACAACTCCTTGAATAGTTGTAAGCTTACTTGTAAGCGATTTGGCATTTGTAAGCCATATGTTAGTCAAATAAGGAATTATTCAAACATCCCTTTTTATTTTCGTCAAAAAAGAAATCCGTCTTCTTTTCCATCCGTTCAATGAAAACTTATCTTTTTTATCTTTATTCGTATTGGAATTATTAATTTTTAAAGGTTTTCCTGTGACTTTTGGATCACCGGCACTTCTGTACTGAAGGATGTTTACATTACTTCTATGCTAAAGAATGTTTATACTCTACCTAAACTAAACGATGTTTGTACTAACTTCTTTTAGCCGAAACCATAGTACTCGATTCCATTCCATCGGAGTACAACTTGAAACTTAAAGAAAGTGAGCTACAAATTTCCATTCACCACTCAAAGAATATTTTGAATCCTTACGTTTACGGCCACAGCATAAAAAAAGGACACACCAACATGTTCCGTTTGACCAAGGTGAGTGGCGAGTCAACGTAGAACATCTCTTTCCTTTCATAAATAAATGATAAGTAATCAGGAATCTCTTCTAGCTATTATTATCGAAACAATGTGTGATCTCTCTCTATCCCTAAACTAGATTATGTTTTAAAAATATTTTAGGCAGAATTTTTCTCAATCCTTTAGGAGATTTAAAAAAATCCCTCCACCCCTCAATGGCACAAGAGGCTCTAGAACAGCGGTTCCAACCTTTTTGGATACAGGTGTGCAAACCACCTGATGTGTAAAAAAATATTTTGAGGCCCACTAACTAAATATACAAGTGAAAAAAACAAACACACTTCATATATTATATGCATGTATATATCAGTAATTAGTAAAGCTTCATGTAAAAGGGTTAAAAATATATTGTTTATTAAGCAAAACACGAGTGACAACTCTTGAAACTCCCTTGACTTCTATATTTGACTAGCGTTCCGCGACCCACTAATACACCGTCCGTGGCCCAGAAGTGGGGTAGGTTGGAAACCGCTGCTCTAAAATATTGCTGCGTTATCTTTACGATATTGTTCAGCATTCAGAATACCGAACAACATCTGAGGATATGATACAATATCTTGTGCTAATACGGCCGTTAATTTTTAATTTTTCACTTTTTTTTTATTTAAATCGATTTGTTTCATTTTTGTGAAGATGGAATTTTATACTCGACTTTTCACTGACTTCTTGATGTACCGGAGTTCTGAAATATTGCGCAGTTGTGTATCCTTAATGACTATGAAATATTTTACTATTTTCATATCTTAATATTAATTAATTGATTAATTTTCATTAAATTTTGATTACATATGAGAACGCCATCTAGTTGTGAATTTGAGAAACAACTGATTACAAGAATCCAAAACATTAAATAATGAATTGTGAAATATATTAAAAACTGCAAGGCAGATAATAATTTTTAAAACTACACATTTATAAGGATCTTTAAAGAAAAAAAACTTATGTTTAATTTGGAGTTCAGAAGTAAATCGTAAAACTGTGAGGAACTGAAAACAATATCCCGAAGAAATTACATTACAATGATTATCATAAGAAATATAATTTCTAAATTTGTTAAAAATTGGAAATATATTGTAAGTGTGATTAAAATTCCATTTTGTTTAGAGTATTTCTATCGGCACCTCACGCTTTAACAATGTCGTTTTGATATGCATATTTTTGATAAAAAATTATTTACTTCTCTATTGAATTCTATAAAAACCGGGCATTTTTAAGCCTTTTATTTCTATCTTTGTAAAATTATTGATTGGAATTGCTTATAGTGCCATCTATAGAATGAAAAAACTTTTCTCTTTGTTTTAAGTTGTCAAAGCAAAAGACGAAATACATCTGTTTGCAGCTTTTAAATGAAACGCTTAAAAGATACCTTAGCACTTATTCGAAATGAATAAAATAAAATAATCCATATGCAGAAGTAAACTCAAAATGAAGAAAATGAAATTTTTTTGCAGTAAATTTTAGATTATCCTGTGGCAACGTGAATATTCTTCCATGTATATTTTCGGTGGGAAACTTACCATATTTTGAATTTTGGTGTGATAAAAATTCTAAAATCTCCTGAAATGTGAAATTTTTTATCAAATTATAGCCATCAAAACGTTGAACAAATTGAAATCAGTCTCAGTAAGTTATACAGGGAGTTCATAAATTATTGGACCCATTTAAAAATAAAAACTGATAATGTTTCAACTGCGGATTTTTTTAAATGATAGAGCAAATAAAAAAAAATTCAGATAGGTGGCGTACCATTACGGTGTTCTAAATTTGATACAGCGAGAAATTTCTATACCAATGGCTACCGATGCACTCTTTCTGTTTTCTTTTGGCGTGAAAACGTCTTTCCGCTCGTTACAGTGACAGTCCGTCGAACATTCTTGTGCGACAAAATACCGTCAGATTTGAATCGCTAATAACTACGAGACTAATAATGCGAAAAGAAGGTTGACCCCCACAACGGATATTTGTTTTGTCTGTGACGTCATTGTACCAGTGTAGTCGCATGCGCGTGATTGTTATGAATTAACTTTATGTAAGATTATAAATAATTGTAGCGTGGAAATGCGTTTAGCGAGGAGGTTGATTCTGATGTCATTTTAAAGAGCTGAGGAAGTTTTACTAGGACCAAAGTGAGACAATAAAAATATTTATCAGAATATAAGTAAAAATCAGTATTAAATTGAAAATTTCAAATTCCGCTTTTTTTTATTATAACATGCATGCATTCTTTCGACTTGTACGAAACTTGCAGAATATTTGACAATACGTAAAAGAAACATTGCATCAAAATTTGAATTCAAAAATTTGAATATTACGGGAAATATGAACATTTGTAGTAAATAATGTTTTACTGCGCATACGCGAAATGTAGTTCTATGTATTGTCAACAGATGGCGCCATCAAAATCTACTCTAAATAAAACGTAAGAAAGGCACAGTTCGGGTCCGCTCCGTAGGTTTTTCGTGAAAACGTCGGGATAAAATCATAAAACGTAGGTAATATAAACGTTTCGTATTAACATGTAATTTAAATATCAATCTCTTTAATACAATATTTACACAGAGTAGGATAATGGTTACAGAATAGAT
>BGPR01022029.1:14317-25819 GCA_013235015.1 Araneus ventricosus | reverse complement strand
CAGTTTGCTCATTTTTGAAGAACAAGGGGAATATTTTCTGGGAAACATATCACAACGATATCTTTCATCAATTTCCTGAAAATGAAAGCAAGATTCCGCCGGTTCTTCGATTTTATGATTTCCAGGAAAATGATAAATCTAATAAATATCTTCTCCATGACTGCTCTTTTTCGTTGTCTCTGCGATGAACTGAAGTACCTTCGATTGCATGTGAAGTTTTATATTTCCCTGTTTAGAAATTACATTAAATTTCAAGAACAGGAAACAGACTTTACAGAAAATCCTAAAAAGTATGAAAACACACCTAGCCTAATTTATCTGATGGAGAAAATCGATTGCGCTCGATGTATTGATTATATTTGCCAACCGTTATTTATGTATCAGATGCTATAGCATAAGATATTCCTTGCTCTATTAACAAAAATAAAGACATCTCGGATTCCTATGAAATATTATCGATTCTCAAAAAAATGTGATTTTTCTTACTCCATACAAACCTTGGTAGAACAGTGATTACCAGAAAAATATTGAAAATATTCTATTTGTATTTTATTTCCAATTGAAACTCTTCTCATTTCTGGCTTTATGCGGCGTCTTCAAAATGAATAACAAATAATGAACATTAATACCTTAGAATGATGGCATATTGGAAAGATTGTCAGGCAGACAATTAGGATACCTGAGATTTGCTTTTTTTAAATTAAAATTTAGCTTTTTTAATACGCAGCATATAAGGGTTTAAGAGTATCCAATTGGGCGTCAGATTTTTTAGAAAACGTCGATAAATTTTCAAAATGCTTTTCAGATAGAATTGCACTTAATTATCACATGTTTTAAAATATTTACGCAGAGTAATGGTTAGAGAATAGATGAATCAAGTCTACCACAGAACCTTGATACATGCTATAAACTCATGTGATTTATCGATTCTAAATACTATACTACCTTGTGTATATATTGCATTAGTAGATTGGTAATTAAATTACATATTAATACGAAATACTTTGTTTTATGATTTTATCCTGAAGTTTCCACGGAAAGATCTAATGCTGGACCGAGCTGTGCCTTCTTATGTTTTATTTAGAGTAGCTTTGATGCCATCTGTTGACAATATATATAGAATACATTCTGCAGTAAAAATATTATTCACTGCAAATCTATATTTCTGTAATATTCTTTTTTTTGAATTCAAATTTTAATGCAATTTTTCTTCATGCATTGTCATACTCTAAAGTTTCTTGCACAATTCCGAAAAAATCTGCATGGTATAATCGAAAACATGCGTGATTTGAAATGTTCAATTTAATACCGCATTTCAATAAAATTCAGCCAAATATTAGGCCTTGAATTTGTTTGATTGTTCCATTTTTTTGAAATATCCTATGAAAGAATACAGTAGTGGAAAATTAAGCACACCACCATAGATTTTCTGACGTTTTATAAATCGAGGATAGAAGTCACTTAAAGGATGACGTAGGTAGCAAATTGAAGTCATGTATACTACTGCAAACCTGATCCAAATTACTTCCTTATGAACGATATATAGTCCAATTTAAATTTTATAATACCATATTTATCAAAAATCTGAGAGATGAGTTTTCACGGCCACCTGTTAATAGCCGATCGTCTAAAATACAAACTCTTAAATAATATTCTTTATGGTTTAAGTGGGTTCGTTTAATTGAGATGATGCAAGGTGAATGCTAAGTTACATTTATAGAGGTATCATCACTTTGAAATCATCAATGGAGAAAAGCCTGAGAATCGTACTTAAGAAAATATAAAATCAAATGTTCATCCAGAAATATAGCAGAAAATAAATGTCATGATGGGCGAAAAGTAATTAAAAATCAATGTGGACTGAATTTCATCATGCCATAATAGGAAGGATTTTTCCAGGTGTCCATTTAAGAGTGCTTATCCAGAATCATTTTTGACGTCGTCTTAAAATCAATAGTAATTGATATTCTTTAACATTACCATTCGCTATATATAAATGTGCATTAAATAAACAATCAAACCATGAAATTTTTATTAAAATTTTATTGTGTTGCCAGGCCGCAAAAGATATTTGTCCAAGTTTCCATAGAAGCTTCCACTTCCTCTATTTTAATATTTCAAACAATTTATAAGCAATCGTTATAATTTTATCTATTTTAAAAAATCTTCTGTATGTTTAAAATTGGTTTTCTCAAACCAAATGTTTTCTGAAATTATATTTATAAATTTAAAATTTTATACTAGTTAATGATGAAAATAAAAATCAATTTTCAAATATCTTTGTCTACAGTTTTAATTTTTATTCATTTACAAGAACCATTTAAGAAAACGATCTCCAAAAATCTTAAATGCAGTTTCTTTAACTACTGTGTTGTCAATACAACCATTTGAGATTTTAGAATCGAAGAGTTGTATTTTTATTTTATTGTATACAATTTAAAGGATTTTCCTTTGTTAAAATAAGTTTTAACAAAGGAAAATCATTTATAGTTGTGCTACAATGTCGAGAAGAAGATAAAAATATGAAATATGTAAAGTTAACAAATAAAGAGATCTTAGAATTAACTTGGTTTCTAAAAATTTCCAAATCCTCTAATATCAAATTTAAAATCACCAGTTTATTCATAATTAACTCTTCATTAAAAATCGTGCATGGCTCTATTAATTTCAAAAGAAGGCTTTTTTTGTTGTCTCAGATTCTGAATTGTATTTATAACGTTAAACAATAAATAAAAATCCAAAATAAATAAATCAGAATTAGATAAAATTAATATTGAAAATCGGTGTCAGAAAAATACAACGATAAATATTTGTTAAATTTCAAATTAATTTGAACTTTCAGGAAATTTGTAATCTATTATTATATTTTCGAAGGCATTTTATTTTTACAGAATTATACAAAGAGCAACTACTACAGAAGTCGAAATCTGAAAAATAAATATTGTAGCGTAAAAGAATTGAAAGCATGCATTGTTAAAATTAAAATTTACTTTAATAGAATCATTATTTTCAACTAAAGATTATCTCTTTTCTCCACTTTTTATTCATAATATTCTCGAGAGATTTTTCCTCCTAATATTTATCAATCACAAAATAAATGGTTCACCACGAACCGTGCAAGAAAATTTATTTCTAAAACAATACAACAGATGTGTGAAAATCAGTGACAGCAAAAACAGGTTTTCTTAAAATGCATTGTTTTCTACTAAAGATAATCTCTTTTGCTCCTCTTTGCTGCTTTCTATTCATCATATTCTCCTGCTATCTTTCTTAGAATTACATGCACGGAAGTCTTTAGACGTAACAAACCTACCAGAGAGAGATTTCCTATCACTACCGCTAAGCCAATTAAGTACAGGCCCCAATTATCCTTTTGTTGTTAAAACCACACTTAGCTCACGCGAGCGTACGAATTTTTCGAGCTGACACCACATTTAAAAGAATTTCACATCCGATTTAATTTGGCTTCGTCTCGCTGGATTTTAAAGAGATCCCTGGGCTTTATTTGTTGTAATATTGATCGGCGCTGGAAAGAGCAGTCAGTTGATGCCTGGAATTTCCCCATTATCTAACGATACTCTGATTTGAAACTTTTTAAATTCTTCGTTGAGGTTGGTCCTTTGAAGTTTAAATTTGCCCTTTCTTTTATTTCGACATTTTTGCGTGAAGAATGTGGGCGGATATTGACTGCTTTTGAAGATTTATGTTTGGATATCTAATCGTTATTAGTCTTATTATTAGCTGCTGCTGAAATTAATCTTAATTTTGACGCAGAGAGATAAAAAACGCTGTTCGCCATAAAGAGTTATTAATACGGATAATTACTTAAAAGGCATGCTTAGCTAAATATGTAGAATAGCTGCGAGGAATTCAGAACCTAAAAAATGTAGCTAAATAGCAAAAGACTCTAAATTTAATACCGGGTCTATAATTTTACATTACTATCGTTCAGTAACTTGTTCATGGATTTGGAAGTTTTAAACGAAACAAACTTGAATGAAATGCCTTGGTAATAGAAAACAGCTAATGAGAATTTCATTAAAATAGATGATAATGTGCAGGAGTGCTATGCAAAAATCAATATAATGTTAATTAACAGATTAAAATCACTTCAAGAATTACAGGTCCAGTTTTTCAGTTTTTCTGCTTAATGTGCAAGAGATTTTTAATCGCTTTTAACTCGCTTTTAAAGCCCTAAAACTTGCTGTTAAAATTAAGACTCAGTGAGCTTTCTTGAAATTATGGATACCGGGCATAAGTAAATTCTCAACATTGACATGCATCTTCTTTAAATTTTTGGAAACTTTGTTTTGTTTTGAATAGTGACATGATACTGAAACTCTGAAACCTTTTATTTGTTTTCAAGATTTACCAGCGTGAATGTCTATTTAGTGATAATCATATATGGTAAACATAAATTAAGCGGTTGTATGTGAATATTCAACATACAAAACGCCGCTCCATGTCCCCGTACCTGATGCCATTACGGCAACCAAACCGGTTCAACAAACAGCCAATTAGAACTCGGTATTAAATATTGCTCATAATTATTTCCTTGCCAAATGCCTACGTTAAATTAAAGTGCTTAATCAATTATTCTAATTGGAAGGGTAAAAATCACAATCGAAGACCAACCTTAATTAAAAAAAATAACTTTTAAGAAAAATATAACTTAATTTTTGTTAATATGCTTAAAGTATTTCAACAGCTTTGTGTTATTTCTTTTGTAAGGTTTTATTTGATAGAAGTTTATATCTGACATCGGGATTACTAGGTAGAGTCGGGGATTACCACTTTTACAAATCCTTTCTAAAATACATCTGTTTAGGGTGAACTGACTTATTCTGCCGAATAAAGCAGTTGCATTAGAATTAAAGTTTATTTGAAAAGTTTATAGATTCTTTAAAAATATTACAGAAAATTACGAAAAGCACTACCGTAAATTCATTTGTATGAAATAAAAATAAAGTGAAGCAATTTTTATAAAACTGCAAGCATACTGGAAAATACTTTTACAGGAACTCTGTTAAAATTAGTTTCGTGAGAAGAGACACATATAAGAATTTATAGTGGTTTTTTCTAGATGTATATGCTACAACTTTCTCTTGATCGTCTGTGATCATAAATTCTTCCAGTATAGTTCAAATCTGCGCATTTGGTGCTCTTCATGATAAAACTGACAGTAAATTTTCCAAATGTATGAAGGAAAATTTTGAATTTGCTTTAATAAATGTTTTGTCAATACTTCAAACTTACAAAAACCATGCAGATCACATACTATTTTCGCTGCGGACTGTACAGATGGCCACGAATGTATTAAAAGTTCTTTCTCCTCTCGGAGTCTGCCTATGAGTAGCCCAAAATACCTTGGTAAAATTCTTAATTCTTCTGCATTATTAAATATATAATGGTTAGAATCATGAAAAAACCGTGAGAGTATGGACAGAATCTCAATGTGCAACCATAAAGAACGTCATGCCTTTTGTTCAAGAGATTTGTCCAAAATGGAAGTAACCCTTTCTTCTAAGTTAGAATTCAAGTTTAAATGGGATATCTTGCGATTTTGTTTAACGCAATCCAGATATTAGCATGAAAATGTTCTTCATTTTTCACTGTTTTGCGAGATGTGTGATAATGCTTACAAAATTCATGTTGAAATCTTAACACAGCATATTGATCAGAAAAGTAGAAAAGAACAATAAGAAATCAAAGTATATCATACTATAACAATAAACAGATTTTTTCAGGTGTTTGCTACTCATTTTATATTTTTCTCTGTATATGAGTCGATAATTTTGTTGAATGTTTTAAGGAAAGTTCCAATAGTGTGATTTAAAAGTGAAGCATTCATTTATGGGGAAAAATCTGGAAATAATCATCAAATGCATTTGAACACGTAAACGTCAACAGCCATTGCTACAGTAAAGCATCATTTCGCTAAGAAAAAAAAATTGGAGTTCTTTGGAAAGTGCTTTACATAGTTTCTTAGTTTTCTAAAGAACCTAGATGAATATAACTGTAGTTTAAAGTAGCATCAAAGCATTTTTAGGCAGCCATGTTTCCCTAGAGTGCATAAATTTGCATATAAATCAAGAACCGGCTTCTGATTTCATTGTTTATTGCTGCATTCGAATGTTTATTCATTCAGATCATACTGCTGTTCATGAAAATTTCTTTTCTAATTTTCTTCATCTTGGAAAATTTGGCGAATGCATTTTAAATGAATATGCCAAACTTTTAAGATGAGTTCTGGGTCCCTGTTTCAACATTTGCATCACAAATTGAATTGATCTTCAGGTAAATTAAGAAATTTATCAATAAATAAGATCGCTCGGAAGATCTAAATGTCATCTTCTTGCTTTCTCGCCCATAAATTTGTTGCTCGTGACATGGCAAAAGTATTGTCATCGTTAAGGAGTTCAGTTTCGTGATTTTTATCATTCAACTTTTTCAAGGAAGAAAACCTCATTTTTTTGTATTATATTTGTGTATTTTTTAGTCTTTCCATGAGTGGGTATACACGATAATTCAAAATTACCTCGAGTTGGATGAATGGAATTTCACTTGTGGTCTGCACACCATGAAATTATAGTTTGTTTCCCATTGTGGATCATATTTATCAAAGAGAGAATGTTCTCACATATCTAATTTCCTTCAATCGAATATGAAGCGCGCAACATAGAGCTATATTTATAACCTTGATCGCCGAAAAAATGAATATTACGCAATTAAAAAACTGGTGATGAACCATCAGTGGAAATAAAAGACATCCTTAAGAGATACTATACCATAAAGAAAAGGGTCGAAGATTTTAAACAATTCTCCTTTAGTTCCGAAAACTTGTTTAGAAGTGAAGAATACCTTAAGGAAAAAACCTGATGCTATTTTATAAATTTCAAATAATACAGTTAACCAGTTATCGACGGCAACATACTCTGTAACTAGCCCATCACATAATAACTATTATATAATCAATTAGCTATATATGGTATTATATTCTATTACTAATTCATCTATAATATAATCATCGTCCGAAGTCGCTAACGCTCAGGAATGTGGGCGTGGCTGCAAGCCAATCGCACCCGCAGCGTGGACCCACCCGCAGGTGTGGTTCTTAGAATTCGGAGAGTGGTTGGGAGTCCTTGCGGGTTCTGAGAAGGGAAGTGAATTTCCCTTATCTTTGAAAGAGCGTTCCCGTAATTTTGAGTTATCTCTATTCAAATGTTCTAACTCAAGAAGAAAAGCAAAAACGCCTCTCATTTTTTTTCAGAATACCGTGAACGTACTCATCAGCAACAATGTCAGGATATTGTAAATTAATCTCTTTATTTTTGTGAAAATCAAGTTGAAACACAGCACTGTTATTGACACATCAGTTCTGTTTTTTATGCTTTTTTTTCTTAAGCATTCTGGCAATCTACATGAGGTTTTCTTTAACAGCTTTCATTAGTAAATCTGTGACAATCAAATCTGAGATATTATTGGCAAGCTAAAAGCCCGTTTCAGACGGCCACGAATCTTTTAGTCATATAATAAGTATTATATACATTAAACTCCATTACAACGTTGTTAAGATATCTCGCGTTGTACGAACACTCTTTATAGAAAATCGAGCAGAATGGCAAAATTATTGACAATGGACTCCTGCGTAGATAACTTTCCTGTACTGCTAGATTTCCAATAATAAATATTCATATAACTAGCTACTTTTTAACCGTGTTATGCTCAAATCTACTGTAATTAGTTAACTGCTATAAATATATATTTTAACTAGTTTCTTTTGATTTCATAACTGCAATATTATGCACTCGAGTAAAAATTAACGTACCCCTTTCGAAGGATTTTTCATTAAAATTATAAATGTTTACTTTCAAGTCTCTACCTCTTATTAATCACATAATAAATCTTCTTCACTATACACATATACGGAAGTCATAAAATCATTCATATTGAGTGTACCATTTTTTCACTTATTTTCAGAAAAAGATTACTATTGATTTTAAACTCACGAGGGGGCGATTATTGATGCTACATTTTCAAAGTTATAATTTTTGATTTTGTACCGTAAGATTTTTTAAAAATTATCTTTAGAATTAAATATAATTTTAAATGAAATAAAACAGATTTTTTGAAAAATTCTTGCTGAAATACTCTTTTCTGTTCCTCATGAAACATTTATTTATCCAATTTGACATGCGAGTAAGTAGTTTCATCTTTTATAAGTAATACGTTTCTAGTCGTAATAATCATCTCATCATTTCACATTCATGTGTATACAAGGCGGTAAAGCAATTGTTTCTCCAGTTTTGAATTTCACCGCCTTCCTTTCATCTTGCTTATTTAGCCTGAAAAAAAATCATCTATTTCATAACTTTCTATCTACTACCACGGATTCACTTATAAGCAACTCTCTTCTGTTGGTGTTTTCACAGAGTTGCTTCGGAATCCATACCGAAATTCAGTTTATGTACAACCCCCATGAAACCTGTGACAAAAGGTTAAATAAGAGTTTTACTGTTTTATGACTCGCTGGAGGTAACGGAACATGTTCTTTTCTAACACATAGATCCACATAAGCATCTTCTTAAAACACATTTTATGTTTCTGAATATAAACTTTCACTGTCCAGGATCAGAAATAAAACTTTCATAAAAACTTATCGCATCACCACTTTGGCTCACAACAATTCTGTTTTAGAAAAACGAATCACTTTTTTTCTTTCACTCCCAGCATTATATTTTAATATGTATCATATATAACAAGGCTTAATTAACTTTATCATTTTGAAATGAAAAACAATATTCTACAACTTCAAATAGAGACTGAATTTCTTTCTAAAATCTACCGCTAGATAAAAAGACGCAAAATAGTTTTTTCAAAGCTAAAATTGACAGTCGCATTCAGAATAATAAATATTTATTCTGAAGATACAAAATATTATGATGTAGAGCTCGAATTTTCGGAACAACCTGTTGGAGTAAAGCACACATGTATACCTCGGAAATTAAACAACAACAAAAAAAACGTGTAAGAGAATCGTAGGTAACGATCGGAATAATATGTCCTCTTGTCAAGGCTAAAGATCCAGTGAGTCTGACAAAGGGCAGATCACAATGACTAGATACCTTGGAATTGAATTTAGGTACAGGCTGACATGTTTGTTTATTCTCGTGCTACAGTTGCAAGTACCTACAAAAAAATGGATAAATGGAGGAGAAAGGAGCAATAGGTACCAATGAGTTGGTTGCTCAATGTTCATGTAAGATAATGGGTGCTGTAATGGTCATGTTTGGTAAAGCACAATCGCTGTCATTCCATCGCTTGCTAGGTCTGATATTTTAATGCAGGCTAATGCATAAATGTTTCTGTGCCTCCAGAACTCTTGATCCACCAAGATCGGATTGCTCAATAGACGCCATTGTCGTTTACGTTTGTAGTGGGCACATGGCCATCGTCATTAGAACCTTGAACAATGGCTAAATTTATCTGGTCAGAGTAAACCGTATTTTCCGTACACCATACTGATATCAGAGTCAGAACCAATCATTTGACCGAGGAACAGCAGCTGGCCAATGTACGATAGGTAAAATTCCGCTTGCTGAGGTTTTAGTTTCGGTGGTGTTGGTGGGAAGGGAGGTTCACGTAGTCGTACACGTATGAGGCGAGGAGAGGAATACTTTATTTAAATTTAAATTTTAATCATAATACACGTTTTGGAATTTAAAGTATGTTTGTAAATTGTGTCTTATAATATCTATTGCGGCTTAATTTCCTTGTAGTATTTTTTAGCGATTCGCGCTTTAATGACTTTCATATTCGTAGGAAAAATTATTTTGTTCTTTTCAATACATTAATAAAAAAAACACGTTATTAAAAGCTTATTTTTGTCTTTTAATGTATTACTACGTTCCTCCCATTGGGGTCGGAGGAAGGAATTTAATTCACACGCCGAAACACCACAGAAAACGCTGTATGGGAGATCCTCTATATCTCGGTAACTACATATGTTAAAAACATAACTAATGTCTTATTTTAGAGCTAAAGGGTAGAAACTTCGAGAAACAAAAGAGTCACGCGAGTAAAGTAGTCCTACGCCTTTAACATCAGCGGCTCTTTGAAAAAGACAGCCTCCAGTCATTTTTTCAGCATTTTTTTAGCCTTTAAGATATTGTAATTGTCATCACGTTCATTATTATAAATATTATAGAAACCTGTACTAATTTTTTCTCAGATTCACTTCCAGATGTCGTCTCTAATTAATCTATTAACTGATAGTTCTGATAATATTAGAATACTATATTATCATCGGAAAGAAACGTACAACTGTACAAATTTTAGAACCTTAAGATATCAGGAAGAGAGAAAAAATCAAATGAAATTGTATCTTCAGAAATAACAAATTTGAAAGCATGGACCAAGTCAAGTTAAATCAAAGTGTTTGAAATTGCTGTAAGGCAGATGAGCAATCAGCAAAAATTGCAAAAGGTGGCGCACCTTAAATTGGCATGAAAAGTAAAGTTGCAAATAATGAAAGGTAACAAATCACTCCCGTAAACGAAGTAGAGAAAATAATCCGAAGCTTACCAAACGCATCGAACCAATCAATCCCCATCAACCCATTACAAAGTGCTTCTAGCTATTTCAAGCACCTTTCTAAAGTAACTACTTCCCTAGGTGATTCGATCATTCTAAGATGTTTATTTCCGACTACCTCATCATCGGATTCAAAAAATTGGTTTATGGACTGCCCCCTCCCCAAATCTGTGACAGATGGTAAAATACGGGCTTCTGCCACCTTACGACTCTTCGGGGGGATCGAGAAAATGTCAGGAATGGCAAAAGGAAAGCTGCAAAGAAAAAGAGGCAGGTTCACAATTTCTCGCGGACCGCGGATGCTAGCCCCACTTTTGACAGCTGATCGTCGTAAATCGGTACAAAAGAGTCGTCCGTGCTCCAGCCGCAGGAGTCCGTCTGGGGTCCGGTGGCAACGGGGTCGGCGGAGGGGGTGTTTTACCAGGAAAGCGGGGAGGGAGGCGATATCAACGCGCCGAAGCCAAACAGCGGCCATATGGTTCATGACGGATGGTTTCCCGTTCCAGAACGGCATCGATTTTTCCTTGAAAAATTTATTTTTTGGTATTTCTTTCCCCCCTTCTCACGTTTAATGACTTAAGGCAAAGAATGTTGGGCCATCACGCACACAGTCTGGATGGAGTTGCTATTAATGGAGAAAAGAGCACCAGCGTAAAATTGATAATGGCCCGAAAGCAAAGGAAAAGACGGAGTGTTGTTTTGAGGGAGTGCGCGCTGCAGAAGTGCGGGGCGATTAAGAAGGGTTTATTAACTCGAACTTTGCCACTGATGGTCATCGATTAGGCTGGATGGAGAGGAACAACAACAGAACATGAGACGGAGTCAAATGTATGCACATTTGTGGAACTAGCGTTTCTTTGCGGAACATAAAGGTAAACAGGGAATTTTGATGCAAAGCGTGTAATTCAT